>JABUQX010007906.1:0-10483 GCA_015478945.1 Trachelipus rathkii
GAGAGATTATTGTTGTAGAGGATTGTGCTGAGATTGTGATTTGTATTGGATTGGATAGCTTGTGTTAAATGAATGGTTATGATTGGGTTTATTTGTTTTCTATTAGTGGATTGTGGATTGTAGAGTCGGTATATTGTTCCTGCTTTATTTAATTTGAGGTTATAAGGGTGAATATAGTGGTGATACTGTTTTGATAATTTATTAGTGTATAAGTTTTATATGAGTGCTTTTGTATGGGATTAGTGTATTTTGTCTTGGTTATTTTTGGTCTGAAATGAGTGTCGTTTTCGAGTTGTATCTGAGTGTTGATTCTTGTTAATTGGTGTATTAGTAACAAGGTTGCTGTTTAGGTGATGGTAGGTGTATGTGTGGATCAAATGGTGTTGTAATCATTTCATTGTATTGGGAAATTTGAGGGTAGATTATTGTATGAATAATTATAGTTTAGGTTTTATGGATTTACAAGCAGCGCGTTATAATAGAGTTAGATTAGGGAATATTTGTTACAGATGTTAGTGAATATATGGTGTTGGTGGTGAGGTTCTGAATGGAATAAAAAGTATGTATGACGATTAGTGAAGCGTGTGTAAGAATAAATAGGTCGAAAGTGATTAGTTTGGTGATTGAGACAGGAGTGAGACAGGGTTTGTGTTATGTCTCCTTGGTTATTATTTGTATATGGATGGGGGGTTATGAAAGATTCGAGGTGGGGAGGTGGCAAGGAAATGGTGTTAGAAATGATGGAGATGGAGATGAGTGGAGGTTTGCATCTATTAATTTGCGGATGATTTGGTCTCTTGTGTGGCCGAACTCTCGCAAGAGCACGTTCGTCTGAGAAGGATTACGTAGCGAGATTTAGCGCCAGGGTATCGTCCCCAACCCCCCCAGGATAGGGGGTTTTGAGAGTAAACGTAGATAAGAGTAAGTTATGGTTGTGAGTGAGGACGTCTCTAGTGGTGAAGTTATGGTTTTGATTTTAGTAATAGCAAATGATTTGTAGTTTAATATTTAGGGTATGTGTTGATGAGAAGGGAATGGATGGATGCAGAGTGTAGTAGGAAGTGGTGAGGGCTAGGAAGGTTGCTGGTGCAATTAAATCGTTTGGTGGATGTTAAAGGGTACTAAGTCTTGAGTGGGGTACGATCTTTACAAATGAGTGGTATGTTGTGTATTGTTATTGTGATTGGTAGTGATGACTATGGGTTGGAATAAGAAGTATAGATCTAAAGTTAATGTGTTCAGAATGGACAATCTGAGGGGCATGCTAGGTGTGAGGAAGAATTAATAAATGAGGATTGAAACGTATTAGAGAGTTGTGGTGGTGTGAAGAAAGGGGTAAATTGAGAGAATTAATGAAGTTTGTTGAGATGGTTTGGTCATTGTGAAAGAATGAATGATAGTCGTTTTGTTAAGCGGATGTATAGTATTAAAAGGATGGACGACCGGCTGGGAGACTGAAGAGAAAGTGGATTGATTCGGTGAACGAATGTCTGAAGATAAGAAAGAGATGTTTTTGGCACGAGGCGAGAATAAAGGTGCATCATTAGGAGAGTAATGGGGGGTTGTTGTATGGGGGCATGTGTTGTGGCCTACGACCTGGGCACGGGATGACCTTACATTTGGCGAGTTTCCATATGGTGAGGGTCGTCGCGGTCCCATGGAAGCTCTAGGGGGATTTTCTGTCTGTAGCGAGTTCTTTTCAACAAATGTTAATGGTAACAGAGGGGTGCGGTAAAGGCCTGGGCTTTTCTTCTTCGAACATTTGTCATTGACTCTTATAGATTATATATATATAGATGTCTTGTAGCGCTCCTTACTCCCATCTTGGGAAATAGAGGTGATAAAATAGTAAAGAGAAGATTAAATATTATAATTATGTATATATATATATATATTATTTTATATTAATATTATATATTATTACTATATAGTATATATATTATTATATTATATATTATGATACTATTATATATATATTATATATATAGTTATATATAGTATATATTATATATATTATATTATATTATCTATATTGAAGTGGACTGCGGTCGAGAGCGCTGGACGCACTGAAGCAGAGAGTGGAAAAAGAAAGTTAGATAGAATTTTAGAAGGAGCAATTAGAAAAGAGACCAAGAAACACAGCAGATGGCAAAGATGGGATAATGAAGTTTGAGTGCTGGGTAAGGAATTAGCTTCTGAGTGAGGCAAGTAGTTGATTAAGATTGGCAAAATTTAGAAAAGGAATTAATAAAGAAATTTTTTAATAAAATTTAACAAAATTAATAATCGGTAGAATCATAAACGGAGGAGCAGCCAAATTAATTCTTGGTTCTTTTTTTAATATAATTTAAGTTTAATATAAATAGATAATAACATCATTTTGGATTTAGTTTTTTATTATATTAGAAGAATGCGACATCTCGAGAGAGTCGGCTTCGTATAGGTCAAGAAGCGATTATCCAAGCCCTGTAATGGCGTCCGCGGTAGCTGCCAGCGGAGATCATTCGCCAAATAAGCGAGAAAGCCCAGGTTCGAGTCTGGTCGGTCGTGTGAGTGTGAACTATTCTCTTCTTGGCTCCGTCTTTGCTCAGGTACAAAATTGAGTGCACCCCTCCTAGATTAGGGCTCTGCCCGTGAGTGGTGGTGTTAATGTAAACAAAAAAAAAAAAAAAAAAAAAAAAAATATATATATATTATATATATATTATTATATATACTATATATTAGTATATATATATATATATATTATATATATATATTATATATATAGTATATTATATATTATTATATATATATATATATATAATATATATATTATATATATATATATATATTATTATATTATATATAATATATTATTATTATCATATAGGGTATATTTGAAAATGTACTTATTCAATTAATCATCGTCAAAAATTCATAATCGTTATATTTTCATGGGCAACTAACCATTTTATGTTACAGAAATATTATTATTATAATTTTATGTCGGGTTTAAGCTCCCTACCCCCTTTATGGGGAAGCAAGGGGACAGCTGTATGATGATACCGTATAAACGCAATTCTTCATTGTAAACAGCATTCGAGCAGAGTCATATTGATTCAAAAGATAAATTCTCATTACTTTCTTGACAATGTGATTACAATAAGAAATAGATCTATATTTAGTTAGAGTAGTGAAAACTACCAATAACGCCAAACCAGACATCTAATCAATAAAGATGCGTTCATGTTGAAGAAAAGATGGAAAATGCCAATATAAATCAGGTCTTGGACCTTGCTGGCCACGGAACTGGCCAACCTTGACCTATCCTTGATTGGTGACAGGTCCATTCACTGTGTTCACGAAACGCACGCACTAAAGGTGCAGAGCCCCATCATGCAAAACCACATGTTTTGTCGCACTGAACGAGAGTGCATCATCAAAACAAAGTTCTGAGTTCATGTATTTAAAAAGTTAAGTAGATTAGCCATTAGCCTGGGAGGAAGCCCGAACATAAGTACATGATCATGTAATATTCCTGCCCAAATGTTTACTGAAAAACTGATGTTGTGAACGAATTCTGTTTAATGGCATGATGATTCTCGTCTGCCCAAATGTGTGTTTTGAACGTTAACGATAGCTGTTTTGTAAAGTGAGCCTCGTCGGGAAAAAGAACCTTCGTTAAAAAGTTTTGGTCAATGACATTTGTTCAAAAACCATTGACAAATAACAACTCAGACATAAGTAGTGCAATAGATAATTGCACCTGATGGACGGGTAAGGCGTGTGTAACTGTTGCTCCTGGTATAACCTCCAAAACTGAATTATTTTCCGATATTAAACTGTAGTGAGAATTCTCGCGTGGCTCCTGTTCAGGATGCCAGAAATTTCATTAAGAACTAATTCCTCTAAATCAACAGTCCTAGTAGATTTCGGGTCTGCCTCATTAGTGTTTCCTCTTTTGGACTGGGCAAATGACCTGCTGCTTTCAGACAGGGCGTTGGATGAAAGTGTGCAAAAGAAGCATGCGCTGGTACAAATTGGTGTTTGGATAGTTTCTCATTTGGTAAGAACGTCTTGCTGCAGAACTATTGCAACTGCATCCCATACATTAGATGCCATGCAGCTGTTCAGAGTATCGAATACACGTGGTAATTTACGTTCCGATATTTCAATAACGAAAGAAACACGGTAAGAAAATAACATGCACCGTCAATGAGCTAACATTGTAATTCGCGGAGACACAAACCAATACAGTAAGACATTTAGTTGTATAGACAGTAGTGGTTGTTTTTGGTCAAAACGGTTCCTGAAATGTTAAATGAAGGAGTAGCGTGTTTGGAGAGGTGTGATTAGTATATAATGAGATGTTTCAAATACGTAAAATTGACAATTGCGTTCTCCCTTATAATGAGTCATATAGTTTATTAAACTGTTATACCATTTGATTCTGCGTACAAGCAATAAGGTGTTTTTGATGGTTCCTTAATCATATTGTAACCTAAGTCATCCGATTGTCATGGGAAGTGTCGTCCCTAAAGAGATACTCTTTACGTGCCGCCATTTTTAAATGTTATAGGTCAAATTTAATAACATCTTTTTGTCCGTCATGTAGCACTACAAGACACACAGTACTGTCATCCCAAAATATAGGTTTGGTACCCTACTTGGTTTCTTAGATGCAAAAAGCTTTAGTAAAAAATTCATAACAGTATCAGCCAGACGGTGAAGACACTAGAGCCCATTCCGCCGCTCATATCTTTGATAGGGAATTTACCTGTACTTTGTGTGCTTTTCTTTACAGTTACCTGAACAATTGTTCATACATAATTTTGAATCACCCTATACTCAGGGGTCCCCGCCCCCCCCGTGTAGCTCGGGGGGTTTGAGGGGCTGCAGCCACTCCCCGAAATTATCGGACAGTGCAATTTTTCAGCAGATAAACAATACTCACAAATACGTTTCATATTTTTATATCAAGTATATATATATAGTATATTAGATTAATATATATATATATATAATATAATTATAATAAAATATATTTATACTTATATACATAATATATATAGTATCATTATTATAATATAGATATATTATAGGTCTTTGTCTCAATTTCAAACATGTTCGCATGTGATCTCTGATTCATTATTGCCGCGGCTCTGTATGATCTGTTAACGGTGTTGACAGAATGCCAGCCAGCATTTTGCAGTTAACTAGTTGACTTGAAATAACTTGAAATAATTACATCTTATTGAAAAAAAAAAAGAACAAAAATAATTCGATAAAAATATAATTCATTTTTAATAAAGACGATATCATTAATAAAAAGAGGAACTATACCGTATTCGTGTAACTAGTTGATTATTTAATATTTTCAATATATATGTTAGCTTCTGCAATAACTCTATAGTGTCCAGACCACCATAATTTTGAAAATCATGAAATTAAAAGTTCAAATCAGTATTGGATTCCCTTTCTTTTCCCAATCAGTTCAATGTTCAATTAGTGCGAGAAGATGGTGTCGGAGTCTTGGACTGTGTGGACGGTAACGTTAGACTTACTTAGGAATGTTTGCAGTTGGTTCTTTTATCATTCAACTAAATTGTACAAATGTCCTTACAAACATAAAAAGATAAATAGACCTAGGCCCCCACTAGCGCTTTCATAAATCAATTAAAAAAGGATTCGTCCATAACGGCTGAACATTGACTAGTACGATCTTATAGCAAATTTAGCACATATTTGGCCATGATATGTAATACTATACTATGCTAATACTATAATATTATACATATATATATCTATAAAATTATATAGTATAATAATATTATTATATATAGATATTAGAGATATATATAGAAGTATATATTATAATATATATATAATATATATAATATATATAATACTATATATAAAAAATAGTTTATATAATAGTATAATATATATTGTATATATATATTATATATATAATATATATATATATATATATTATATTATATATAGTAGTTATATATGAAGTTATATAAGTTCATATTATTATAACTTTATATACCTTTATATATAATCTATAACTATATTATAATATATAATATAAGGTAAAAAAAAATGAGAAGAATGAACAGAACTAAAACTTAATATTATTTTCCAAAAAAAAAACACAATCCAGAACTTGCACTTCTCTTTAACATGCACAATCAGACGAACTGTCGTTCAAAATCATCCAATTGTCCCTTCAACTTCAAAGAATGTACAAGATGGCTTTAACCAATCTTCTTCAAAATAATCTTTACCAAGTATGGTAGCAGAGTAGTTTCCGTACAAAACTTAATGAAACGAAATAAATGAAGTTCGTGATCTTTTTGGAGTCCTCACAAAAAATCCACCAAATTTTATTCTGAGAAAAAAGAAAAAAAGGAAAAAAAAAGAGAAAAGAGTGTAGTTGTTGCTACCATTGTATGTTTCTGAACATACGAGGGAGCTGGCAAAGGAAAGCTTCATAAAAGATGAGACATTTGAAGGAGTAGTAGGCCATACCGAACTTAAAGAAACTTGCCAATCCCAGAAAAGACACCCACTTAAAAATAACTGAATATCACGTTAGCGCAGTACAATGTCCGAAGATAATAATTGAAGCTCTTACAAAAAAAATCGAACGCATGAGACAGAACAACTGGAACCACTCAAAATAAAAAAAATGTGAAGGAATAGATAGGAGGAAAAAACTTGTACCATATATTGAAACTATACGTTTTGGTGAAGCTCAACGTCTTGCACTTTACAGGGCTCAAGTGACCTGAACCGTATTGATTAATCAACTCAGCGATAAATGATGATAAATTTTTAGAACTTCTTTAGGATTTCGAGCAAATGGTAGAAGAACAGTTTTGTGAAGAACCACTTAAACTTCTAGCGTCAAAAATCAATGTATACGATCCACATAATACAGAATGAATCATACATCCTTTATCAGCTTATACAAAGAAAATTAATTGGACAGAAGTTAATAAGAAAAATTTCAGTATTGCTTAGAAAACAACCGTAATATCTCTAACAGAACATTTGCACTTTGTTAAAGGTACGCGAATTGGTGGTGATGGAGTGAAACTCTTTCACTTTTAAGAGACGGATTTTGTCTACAATCTGTTCCGGTATGATGTCTCAGAATAACGCATTGGCAATAATCAAATTTCTGGAGAAGACTCGGTATCGTTTGGTTGAAAACTCAAAATTTAAGAGGTCCAGCGGAATAGAATAAGCCCTTCATGAGGCGAATCCTGAGAGTGCAATTCTGTTATTTGGAATAAAGTACCTAAAGCTCTTATATCACACATGTGTGTACATCTCTTGTTAAATCTGTCTCTCAGCCTCTTCTGAAAATTCAGTGCAATTCGAAACGTCTTAGGATTCATATCTGGAAAAATTGCACAGTTTCGATAGGAGCCGAAGCGCACAAAAACTTTGGAAGCGGCATTGGTATGATTGGGATGTTACGCAAAATAAGCAAGAGACAATAAAGAGTGCAACGACAATTTGAAAGCATGAAGCGGTTGTATCTTTTTAATAGAAGACTCTTGAGCCAATACTTCGCGTAATGGAAAAATAAAACGAATGGACGGTGAATTGTCACAGAAAGGCTATTTCGGGTTGTGAATTCAATACGTAATTGAATTATAATATATATCCGGTTTAAGTAAATCTGCGAATAACCTTACCTTGTCAAAACAATGTGAAAGGTGAAAGAACATTATCTGCAACTCTCTGAAAAATGATGCGAACAAAGCATCAGACACAGGAGTTTAAAACCATATTCACACAAGCAAAATGTATGCGACGTAGAATGTGTTTCATTGAAAAGCAATTCCAAAAAACTTGAACTGAAGTTTTCAGAAAAACATGTGTAATGTGCCTAATCAAATCCCGAAATCATATTTACTTGGGCATCTCAGTCTTGTAATTCCGTTAATGATCATGATTCTCGTTGACATGATATCGATTTTCTCCCTGAAACCATTATCCATTTCACTTCAGTATATTACCAAAATAATGTCCAATGTACCTTAATAAGCAGTATTGAAAAAGAGTCATCCTCTTTTATAAAGTACGACCTACCAGACTTCACAAGAGGATACACTAAAAGGAGAGTGTTGTCTCTGGCAGCGGTAAATGGCTGTTAGAAAATGAAAACCAAAAACTTGCGATCGGAGCTTTGACTAAGTGTGACAAGAGAGTTTCCTAGCTTATTGCTACTTTCCTGAATATTGCTTAGCATATTGGGCCTGATCCAAACGCAACGTAGAATAGAACCCTTTCGACATTTGAAGGCGTTCCTGAAAAACGTATTTTCGAATTAGTGTTGGAGAGGTACGCAATTAACCGGTTTGCTTACTGTTCAATTCATCAGTATCTCGAGTACTTGAAGTCAACAATGAAAATATTTAGTTGAATCACCTCAGTCCAAAAAATAGTTTGGGACAGCCAATTGGACTATATTTAAAGATGGCAAAGATATTGTCTATACTATATATAATTTTATATATATATATATACTATATATATATATTATATATATATATTATATATTATACATATATAATATATATATATAGCTTATTATATATATATATTATATAAATTTTATATATATATATATATAAGATATATATATAATTGAATAAATAAAACAATTTTACAAGCTAAACAAATATAGATATATATATTATATATAATATATATATTAATGTATATGACGACTGCAGTAATATATACTAGAGTATAATATTATAGTATAATTCACTATTATATATATAATATGACAGGTATATATCGATATAGTATACATGTTTATGTTATGAATATTATTATATATTAGTTTCTATTATATTATATATATTTATATAATATATCATTGTATTAATACTATATATAATATATAATAATATATAATATATATTATAAAATAGTATAATAGTAGGTACTATACATCCACTTCGGATAAAAATGGTACTTTGGGTGGTTCAGCCCCGCCCCCTCCCGAAAAAAATATTGTGCTACGGGCCTGGCGCATAACATATGATTACGATGATACTAGTATATGTATGATAGATATAAATATATAATAAATATATATATATATTATAATATAATACATATTATAATGTCATAATATATATATATATATAATATATATAAATATAATAAAATATAGTAATATATAATTTAGGTATATCAGAGGTGGGCACTCCGCCTTAGTGGGGTCCGCTAGCTCCGCTAGCCGCGCCCGAGCGGTACGTACCGAAATAGGTCGTGACTAAGGAGGTGGCGGAGTCGGTCAGAAATCTTAACGATCTCACGGCGGTCAAAAAAAAGTTCCGCTCTTTGGTTCCGCACCTTTTTAAAAAACTGAAAAAGATAGATTATCTTTTATTGAAAGAATTCTTCATTTGGTTATGAGTCATAAAGAAATTTAATTTTTCCCTTTAATTTAAACTAATATACTTTAGTCTTAAGACTTATTTTTTTAAGTAATATGAATCCTTCCCACAAATAAGCATTCTCAACCTCCTATAAAGTCGGTACCAATAATAATAAATAATTTAATTATTGATTTACTAGAACTGGAATGCCTGAGAACCACCTGCCTCTGATAATTAATGTATGTATATCTAAAAGTAAATTAAACTAGGCAATATCTGAATCAATTCTGTGTAAAACCCAAATAATATTAAATAATATAAAATAGATATATATATAATATATATCATATATATTATTAATATATATACATTATTAACTATATGGTGAAAAAAGTAGACATAAAAAATAATATATGATATAGCATATAATTGGTAGTTAATGGTCAGTTGAAGTAAGGTATATGATATAACAGAACCCTGAGGAAGTAAATTATATATAAGTACTATATTTACATATATATATATATATATAATATAAAATATAATTATATATTTGGGTTTTAAACTGAACTGAATGGACATAATAAATATATAATATAATTATAAGAGTATAATATATATCTATTTATATATTATATATAATATAATTTAATATAACTAAATTATATATATCAAATATATAAGCTATTGATATAATACTACAATATATATAATATATATATACATTAATATACATATATATATAGTATATAGTATATAGTATATATATATATATATAGATATATAATAGTATCTAACTTATATATAGTATATATATATATACTATGACTATATTAATACGGTATGAGCCTATATAGGTATAGACGGAAGTATAAATATATTATACGATAATGCACGATATGAAGGTGAGGTGAGGATCTGAAAAAAACCAGGTTTTTTTAAAAAAAACCTAAAAACCATTGGTATTTTTTAAATATAAAAAGGTCAAAATTGGTGTTTTTTGTTTTTTTGGGTTTAGCTATTTTGATGTGTTTATGTTGGTTTATTGGTTTGCTGGAAATAGATTGTTATACAGGCTAAAATCA
>JABUQX010007907.1:0-12914 GCA_015478945.1 Trachelipus rathkii
CGTGTGCTCTTACTGCTGTGTGATCGGGCCACTCGAGGTTTGCGGGATGCAACCGTGGCTTTTCTACGCTACGTCTTTCGATCCGATTCGACTTTCTTGATCGTTCTCTATTGATGGATTAATGTTCTACTATAGTAGAATAACTGATCTATTATCATTTGTGTAATTGTGTCTTTTTACTATAAAACGTGGATTAATGATAATATATTAGAGTTAAGCAAAGCCTTCGATAATAGATACTAAAAACACTAGACTAATAATTAAAAATTTGGGGTGGTATAGAGGGAGCTGAAATACTTGTGTTGGCATCAGTTGGTTTATATTAAATCGATATGTAATTGATCTTATAATTGCATGGTGATCGTTGTGCGGGTAGTATTGTCTTTCGTCTCGCGGTCTCATTATTATTCTTAACTTGTGTTGGGTCATAGACAATTATAGGTTGATTGGGAGTATGGGTTATATAAAAGAGGGCATGGTGAATCATATTAAAATGGTTAGTCTACACTTAGGTACATCTTACTATATTGATTGATTCTCGGAAAAGTAGCGCTTGTTCTTAGTATGATATGTAATTTAGCGTTATAATTGAGTTGATATTAATGATATTATGATTAATATATATATTATTTTTATTATTATTATTAGAGTATATTATTTTAAATTATTTATATATATAAGCATATTATATATTATATTTATTAATTATTATATATATATATTAATATTTATATTTATAGATATATATAATGATATATATTATATATATATATATATATATATATATATATATAATATAAAGTATTGCACTTTCGGGCAGCCAAATGTTGGCCAAATGGCGAATGTAGAGGAATGATTATTATTTCGTATCTTTTTTTCATATAATTTCTTGTTTTCTTAAAGGAATTTAAGCGTTCTTTTTAAACTTCAAGCTTTTTTAAACTTCAAGCATTTTTTTTTATGAATCTCAAGCGTTTTCCTAACGTTTTTCGACTCCAGCACCGGCTCCGGCACCGGCACCGGCACCGGCACCGGCACTCCGGGCAGACCGGCCCCGGCACCCCACACCACTTGACTCCGGCTCAGGCTCCAACTCATTATTGCTCCGGCACATGAGACTTCTTATTCCTTTTTCACCCTTCCTCCATCTTCTGCTATGCACTCTGTGCTTTTCTTCTGGCTCCAGCTCCAGCTCCGGCTCCGGCTCCGGCTCCGATGAATATAAAAAAGGGGCGGAGCTTAGTCACGTCCAAGAAATATTGAAAGCTGATTGGCTTGCCTCGCATTTGGATGCATTACTACAACGCATTTGCAATGCAATAAGCCTTCCAGAGCACGTGAAAAGACAATTTAAATGTCGAATTCGGTGCAAAAGATCTCGATAAATCGATTGGAATCATCAGAAATTGTCTAGCGATAATTTAAAACCTTCTAGAAACAAAAGAAACCTTTTGGGGGGTTAAGCCCATTACGTTCAGGTTAAAAACTAAAAAAACGGTATTCCAAACCCCAAAATCTTTCTCATCGACCTTAGAAACCCTAACTTTGACACATCAACTGTCAAAATCTAACAAAGTGATGGAAATTTCTAAGTCAAATGCCGACATGACTTGAATTTCCTTTCGTTCAGAAGATCCAGAGCCTCCAAAAACGGTCTGCCCATTCATAGAAATCCCCTCCTTGTCACGTCAAGCTTGAAAAAGCTTCAAATCTTCATTTATCAATGTTCGTAATTCGGCGAATGCTGTTAGGAAAACGCTCGAAGTCCATAAAAAACACTTGAAGTTTAAAAAAAGCTTAAATTCCTGAAAAGAAAGAAAAATTATGAGAAAAAAAAACGGAAAAACGAGCATTCAGCAGCATTCGCCATTCAGCAAACATTTGGCTGCCTAAAGTGCAATCCTTCCTACTATATATATATATATATATAGAAAATAATTGGAGTCTCGCGTGTTTTTTTGTGTGTTTATTTGCGTTGGTATTGTTTTGATTTTTGTTTTATCTTACGCCGCATTTGCTATGCTGTTTCCTAAGCACTTTGTGATCTATTATGCTTCCTGCTTTTCTGTTGACTTACATGGATTGTGAAGGAATGGCTGATTGATCCATTACTTGTTAGCTCGCCTGTCTTTTTTGCTACGCTTTTCTTTCTTGTTTTGCGTCTAGTGTGCTGTATTGGTTTTTCAGTGCATTACCCTTTCGTTCTATTGTCCTTTGTGCATATACTTGTCTTTCGTTTTTATTTACTATTCCCTTCTTATGCACTCTTCTTTGTACTCCGCCTCTTACATTTTTTCCTGGAATTCTGTCCTGTTCCTGTCTTTGTGTGGCCCATTTGATATTTTTCTTTACTGGGCACACGCGACGTTTGGTGATTGCTTTTCAGGGTTTGTTTTTCGGTTCTTTCTGACTTTCCAGTCGGGTTCTTTCCCGTTTACGCAGCATGCTGACATCTGTTCTGTGTTGTGGTGGTTTCGCCTTTTGGTTACGGGCTGTTATTCTTTGAGGGTTTAGGCGCCAGTGCGGTTCGCGCGGATTTCGCCTCGGACTTACTCTGCTGCATTTTTGGAGCTGGCGTTTACTCCGTGGGGGATTGTTTTTTTTTCCTGTGCCATTCTGGATTCTTTTTGGTGTCTTGCTTGTCGCCCTGAACATTTCTGCATACTTAGTACCCTTAGTAGTTGTCTTGGCCCTGCTGTGCACGCTTCAGGTGGTCTTTGGTTTTGCCTGATGGCTTGGGCTCTCCCTTTTTGTGGATCTGGGTGTAGCATTATCTTCGTTGTTTCTTGGTTATTACATTATTTCCTTGTGATGTTTTTTCCCCGTCGGCGCCCGTTCGTGGAGCATAACTGTTTCTTACATCACGTGTTTTTTGTCTGGGTTTTGGTCATTTTTGGGGTGCCTGCCGATATGGTGATGATCGGTTTTTCTTATGTGGACAGATTCATTGTTGCTATGGCGGGCGTTATTTGGTCCACTCACTTTGCACGTTTGCTTCGTGATTCCCTGCTTCACGCTTCCTCTTTCCATTGGTGGCAGATTTTCCCGGACGATCGTTGTAGTGTGTCCTGTTCTGGTGTGGTAAGCGTCGTCACCGAGTTGTTCGGAACGAAAGGGCTCCAGCCGAGAAGATTTCGGGGCCTCCCCTGTTGTGGTTTTTCCGCTGCCCGATACTCCCTCACTACACCATTGCACTTGTGTTTTTCCCTTTTTCCTTTCTCTATCACTTTATTTTCTTCTTTTCCTTTCTTTATTCCTCTTTCATCGTTCTCTACTCTCTCTATCTTTTTTCTTCTTATTCTCCTTTCTTTATTCTTTTTTTCTCTTCTTTAACTCTATCTATTATTTTCTATACCACTTCTTCTCTTATTCTTGGTGCTGTAGACTAGTTTCCTCTTTAGCTTTGCACGTGTTTGTTTACTTCCATGGCCTTATTTACCTTCTTCACATCCGGTATTGGCCATTGGGATGCCACTCATTTTTTTTCTTACATTTGTGCTTGTTTATAGGCTGACTTTCCCTTCCTTTTCTCTTTCGCCAGTTCCAGTTTCTATTTCTCACCTTCCCCCCGGTCCATCCTCCTCCCTTCATCCTTACTTGTACTCACTGTTTTCCCCCTTTTCCATTTTTACTGCCCCTTTAGCTTCTCTCCCCGGTTCAGTCCATCTATTTTTCGTTCCCACGTCGTCTTCTCCGGCTGCTGTTACCTGAAGCTCTCTGACCACTCTCCGCTCTTCTCATCTTTCTCCTCTCCTTCCCTCGCTCCTTGTGGCACCCTTCTTTTTGCCTCTCGCACTCGCCCCTGCATGCATCCTTCTGTTCAGGGTCGACTTTTTTCTTCATTCACCATATTCCTTATGTAGCCATTCGGACTCATCCTTATTAGCCCCTTTTCATCCTCTTCCGTTGCCATCTACCTTCCTGTAAGTCTTTGCCGGGTTTTTTTCTTGCCGTCATCTTTTTTTCCTTGTCCTCGCTTAAGTAAATATTATTAATATTGCCTTTATGTTCACAGAGCCTCGAATGCAGGAGTCGAGAGGTGGAAGTTATAAGCCTCTCTTAATTTCCAGCTCTCTCTTCTTCGTTTTTTATATTAGGTTTCTTCTGCCATTTCCGCCCTAGTTCTTCCCGGCCCTTCACCTTCCAGCACATACCTGTGGAGATCCCTATACGTCTTTTCTCCTTACCTTGTGCGGCTACTCTCCTTGCACTTGTGCTTCTGGTTTCCCCCTTCCCAATGCTCATCTTACTGTCCATCTGATCCGCTCGTTTTGGTTTGAAACGTGCTCTCCCTCCAAGCGCTATTCCATACTTACGCGCTTCTTTGCCCCTACCCCTATTGTTTTTATGGCTATCCTACTTCTGTTAAACTAATATCCCGCTATTTTCATACGGCCTGCCGCATTCATCTAGTATGTCTACTCATATATTTACGCTCACGCTTCCATTTTCACTGTCTTCCTGTACATCGTCGATTGTTTCTTCCTCTTTACCCATTTCTTCCAGCTTAACTCAATCTACTCTCATCCGCGATGGTTCTTCATTGTGTGCTGCCCTTCTTGCTCCTTTCACACCTCTGAAGCATTTCCTCGTTCCTATGCCTAGCATATTTTCCAGTCTTTCTCAACCCCTTATTGTTCCACGTTCTGCACCACTATCTCATGGTTTCAAGGTTTTCTTCGTCTCATCGTTTTTTCGTTGTCATGACTTACTATCGTCTGACTTTCAACTGGTAATCACTAATGTATTTTTCCTTTCTTTCTTCTCTTTGTCTCCAGTTACTCTACATCTCACATTAATCCTCACTATCCCGCGCAGCCTCAGGTTCCAATTGGACCAGCGTTTGGGCATATTGTTTCGCTCACGGACATCGCCGTCTTCTCGACTCGTTGCGTGGTGTGTCTTCTTCTTGACGAACGGTCTGTCATTGTTATTCCACACTACTTTCATACACTTTTCTTTTCTTCTTTTCTCCATTCTTAGCTGGGCGTCGTCCATTTTCTTCCTTGACCTTCCTTCTCCTTCACCACTCTAAATATCTCATCTTAACTCTTTTACTATATATCTCTATTCTTCTATTTCTACTTCCTTCTCTATTTTACTATTATCTCTTATTCTATCTCTTATCTTCTCTTATCTCTATCTCTCTAATCTGTCGGGGTGCTTTTTATTCTCCTGGTACGCATGCCAGATTCATTTTTCCCCTGGCTCTTTCCTTTCCATAGGTACCCCTTGCTTTGTGTGTCTCACTATTTTGTTGGGTGTGGACACTCCGTTGTGTTATTAATTTTAGCTCCCTCCTGTGTGCATTTGTCATTTCCACTTTTCTTACCTTCACTGTTTCCACGTAACTTGCGGCGTTGTTTTTTCTTCCAAGTTATTTTGTTTCGTCAACTTGTTTTTCCACTTTAATTCCTTACTCGTATTCCGCTTGTGCGGATTTTCGCCATCCCCATTCCAATTTGGCTAATTCCCCGGTAGTCCTTTGTTCTTCACTCACATACGCATTCCCCTTGCTTTGAAGCTCGTTACACATCCGCCTCATTACTTCCCGTCCCCTTCTAACCTTTCGTCTCACTTTCTACCGTTTTCCAGTTCTTCCTTGTCTTTCCAAGAGCTGTTCCGCCCTCTCGCCGCACTCCGGATCACCTCTCTCAGAGATATCGCTCATCCACTATTACCTTTTTGTTCCTTAGCCCCCTAATACTCTTCAGTTCTTCTTCCCTTCCTCTTCATCTTCTAGTTTCCACCTTTCCTTCCTCTCTCCATCTTCTATCCGTTCTTAATATTCTGCGTTTTTGTTTTGGGTTTTTAACCCTTCGGTCTTGAAAGCATTCCGTTTTGGGTCCTTTCGCTTCAAGCTGCCCTTTGCCGCTCTTCCTCTCTAATTCTGTGGTATTCCGTGTAATACCTTAATACATTTCTGTAGAACTCTTTGTTTGTTGTCTTCTTTTCTACTTCAGGCTGCGAACTGACTGCTAGATATCATTCCTATTCTTCCCTAATTCTCTTTTTTCTTCTTTGTATATTTCACAACCTCGTCCCTTCGTTCCTTCTTTCTTTAAATAACTCTCATTTTTATTGTCTTGCGTTCTTGCCGTCCTTTCGTTCGTTTCTTCCCAGGTGCATTCCCACTCTCCACGGGCTTTTGTTCCCTTTCTCCTTTTGCCTTTCATCATCGTTGGATTCTCTCGCTCTTTATACTCCTTTTCTGTTCCTTTTCCTTTCTCTGCTTTCTCTCTGAAGTGCCCCCTCGACAGCTCCGCCGCGTCCGCGCTTGTTTTCCTTGGAACTCGTTGGCCGCACGCTGTTGGAGCGGTGACCCCTCGCCTGCTCTCAGTAATTCTCCGCGTCGGGCTGTCAAGTCACCACGGTTCCCCTCTCACGAGATTGCGTGTTTCCTCCTTGTCAACGTTGCTAAGGAATATCCTCAATTAAGCATCTTTACCGATTGCTTTGCCCTTCCAAATACTTATTTGTGTAAACATTCATTTTACCACACTGCGTTCACATAAACTCCCATTGACAATTGGAGCCGCCAGGGCCTTTGTTTTCTGTTCGGGTTGGCTTACTTCATACTTGTTCTGTTCCCCCTAAATAGTTCATCGGCTTACCCTCGTTTTCTTGTATTTTCTCTACTATGGATTTAATAATCCTTAATCCCCAGGAAAAGAATTTATTTTCAAATTTCAGTACTGATGTAGAAAGAAAATGGGAGGAATAGGACAATAACATCGCTTTATGTTCAACATAATCCTATGCTTCGTTCAGTGTCGCTTCCCTGGGTTTTTCCATTTTCTCGACTTGATTATAGATACGAAATTTGATATTTGAAATTTCCTTCATTGTTTGAAAAGACTTAATTGCACGTGAATCCATTACGTATTCCCTTCTAAGATTTATTCTCAAATTCTAAGCATATTTAATAAATGATAACTACTCGCGTGATTAGACATTCTATTCTCCGAATCCTAATGAGCGGGCGGAACTACTACAATCTCTCGTAATTATTCATAATTTCTCCGTGAGTATTCCGTAATTACCTGGAAATTTTTATAGGTTCAAAATAAGACGAAAGATATAAGAAATCTATGACTGAAGAGATCAGACTTCCTAGATGACCACATAACACTACAGTTAGACACGTTAAGAGAGAGAATATTAATCCTTTAATAATCTTCAAACCCACTAGAAATGGTGGAATTCTTCACAAAATAGTAGTTGTATATGGAGAGATTGATATCTATCGGTCGTAGTTTACCTATAAGGGAAAGGACTATAAAGCTATTGATATAATAGCAGATATAAGCAGGGTAATAAACTAAGAATAATCTTATGGTGTTGTTATTTGTATTTATATTTAACTACAACGGACCCACTTCGGTCCACTTCTTTCTGCACTTGCCTCACATCTTCTCCGTTGGTCGATACATCCTCTATACTCTCTTGCCAATCCGATCTTGGTGTGGGTGTGATGATTGTGGTATTTCAGGCCTCCATGGGCGATGTTCCGTCCGTCGGTCTTTGCGTTGCCTCGGCCCATGTCAGGCGCTGTCCAGTCCGGGGCTCCTTTTCTTCCCTCCCTCGTCAGCCCGGTACTTGTCTTTGTACGGTCCCTCCTCGGGCATTTCCATTGTTCCCAAACCAGCAGCTTAGCACCGCTCTGTGCCCCCGACTATAACGCTGACCGGTGTCCTGCGCGCTCCTCGGACCGTCAACAAGACTTGCTAGCACGCCTCCTTCCGTTAACTGCGTCTTGCCTACCCCTAAGCCCCCGCCTTATGCCACGCCTTCCCTATCCAAGGCCGCTTCTGCAAGCGATTCTTCCTGTGGAAATTGCTTCCCTAAGTTTTTTCTGACTACCCACGAATGCCGCTGCCCTGACCTGGCACCGGCCCCTCCATTACTGCGTAATGTGTAGCTCTGTTTACTGTGCACAGCCTCACCACTTTCTCTTTAGGCCTAATACAGCGTTTTCCCGGCCTTTTGTCCTGTTTCTTTTCCTACTCTCAGGCTTTCCTCAACTGCTGCTGAGGGTGTGGCAGACGTCTTCCTCCCGCATCCTGGTTTAGCTCTTTTTGACAACCACTGTCCTTCGCGTCCCTCCTCGCACATGGGCTTCACTCTCTATGATTGGTCTCTGACTTTGATTTTAAGCCACTTAATGTCCTCCACTTCTTTATAACCACCTCTACTTTTTTTCCCCGCCTCCTATGTCCCCCGTTATCTTTGTCCCCGGCAGACACTGCTGCTTTCTCCGTCCTTTAGGGGCATATTGCATTCCCGACGCTCACTTAATACACACCTCCTGCCGATGTTTCCTCAGTACTCACGTGCTATAAGCTCCATGCTCAGTAAGTAACTTAGGCCTTCTGCATATCGTATGGTTACGGGGTCATAATGAAAAGAAAATCCATGTATAAGTTAATATTCATTTGAATAATGTATGTTTCTTTTTTTATCCCTCTGTTTCCTTTTCTTTTTGTGTGTTTAACTGTAGATTATATTTCTTTATTTTCCTTTACCCGTCTCTCCAGGGTTGGCTGTAGAATTCTGTAAAGAAGTGAAACACTTCGATGACCCATCTTCTCTTTTAAAACGTCACTAGCAAGAGTTTTTCATACCTTCTTTGGACCATCACCTTTATTCGTCTTTTTCTTATCTATTTTTTAAAATATATTCTTATAATATTTTTTAATATATTCATAAGCCTAAGAAATTCTACCAGAGTAGGTAAGAACTATTTCGTTACAAGAAACAGGAAATAAACAGAATGAAATCACATAACTGCCTTAAAATAATATGCATCCATCAATATTTGCTTGTGAAAATTGTTGGGGAAAGAAGAGGACATCCTCATGTTATCCAGCTCAATATACCCCGTCTTGCCCCAAATTATATATGTGAAATTTTAATTTAATTTTAAAAATAACATTTAAACAAATTGCTGATCTACTATTAAATATAACATTATATTCTCTTAAATAATTAAATTATCACACCCCAGCCCTAGGTAGGAAGCAAAATTAGCATTTATACCTTGTAAGGTTAACACTTTAAGTCTTCCTGTTAGTGGGACGCTTCGAGAAAGCTACGGCATAAAACCCCTCGCTTGCCAGACCTATCAAGGAACCGCGTCGGATATTTAATTCCACTAGTAACAAAGAACTTCGATTATTGTGATTGCCTGTTTGCATCTGAGTAAAGACTAAGTTAAATACAACCGAACTAGTCTCGATCTTGGTCTTAATTGCTTGCTAGCCGAGTGCTTTAGCCGCTGCTGAGCATTGAGAGAGTAATGATTCTATATAAAATTGTTCAGAAAATATTTAAATTTATACTGATATAATTGAAGTTGACTTTTAACTTAGCAGTATTGGGCGAACCAAGTCCATTGCAATTCAAGCGTGTTGCTTTTATCTTAAAAGTTTTGCATATACATTATGCAACTAATATATTATGAAATTAATAGTCCGCCAAATGAGTTGACCAGGGAAATGACTGACATGTCAAATGGTCGGACAATGGTAATAAAATTTGGTTATTTAGAGTTTCCATAAACGAATCCAATAAAACTTAATAAGTTAAGTTAACTTAAAGTTAACTTAACTTTAAGTTAACTTAACTTTAACTTAACTTAAGCTTAACTTAACTTAACTTAACTTAACTTTGACTTGACTTGACTTGACTTAACTTAACAAACTTTAAAACTTAACTTAAACTTAAACTTAAACTTAAACTTAAACTAAACTTAAACTTAACTTAACGTTAACTTAACTTAAACTTAACTTAAAGAACTTCGAACTTAAACTTGAACTTAAACTTAACTTAAACTTATAACTTAAACTTAACTTAAACTTAACTTAAATTTAACTTAAACCTTAAGCTTAAGCTTAAACTTAACATTAAACTTAACTAACTTAACTTAACTTAACTTAAACCTAAACCTAACCTAACTAACGCCGGCCAGCGGGGTGTACGGACAAGTATGTTTTGATGTCCTGTCGACGCATTTGAACCTGTAGATCTATGGGAATATTCCCCAGTAAATTTTCAAAGAATTCGATTTTGAACCTACCTTTCATATATCTTCCTTTCTTTCTTTTACTTCCCCCATCTCGGCCAAGCATTGGATTGGAGGTGTGCAACATAACCGGAAGCAGAAAAGTCAGTGGAAGAGCATGAATAAATTGAAAGGAAACCCCCCCCCACCGTCGTACAATCCTCATATCCTTATGTGAGGACGTAACGTCGCAGTAAATAGACGAATCCACCCGTAAGCTCAGGGCTTCAACAAATCCGCGGACGAGTTTCACTGTGGTATAGTCGTCCATATAAGGTTTATCCCTTGGGCCATACCCCCTCACACCTACTCCAGCAAAACCCACCAATTCACTCCATAATAATGCACCTTTGCTTCTCGTCTCTGCTAAAACTCCACATTTAATTTCATTCAAACACATTCACGCATATTACACCATTCACCTTCACGCAATTCGCTACCAATCATCACCAACTTTCACTGCCTACACTCTGCATCATCAATTAGTTACTATACTCCAACTATAGCTAAAATATTTTAAAGCTCAAATACATTGTTCCACTTGCTCACCCATTCACGCCATGATTTGCACACCGGGGGATTCTCGCTCACGTCAATACCTTACTTCTAACTCTTAATTGCATTTGCTTTCAAACCCCTGCTTTTACATAGCGCCTGATGAAACCCCTCTAACCAATCCTCTGCAACTTTCTTCACGATTCAACACAACAAAACCAACAAAATCAGAATGATCAAGCGTACAAATAAGCAGAGGCACCCCTCCACTTTCTTCGCATTCTCCAACCAATCAGTCCAGCACCAGCACCAATCCATATCTTCCACCTCAAACCTTAATTCTTTCATAGCACACCAATCTATACTATGAATTAAATAGCCCAAGGAGATAATAACACACTCCGGCTGACTGCACTGCCCATCTATTGTAAGCATTAAGACCACTGCCTTTCGCACCTCCATAATCTATGTACATACAGCCTTTACTCAGAAGCCTACTACCAACACCCATATATCACTAACACACCTGCCATAGAGCTTTCCCTATTAATCCTATCAAATGCCTGTTGCTTGCAATCCATAAAACCTAAATACAATTTGTTCTTGCTTCTCTCATTTTCTCAAACATCTGTTAGCAATGGTGAAGTTTGATGCATGCACATGCCTTTCTAACCACTTTTAAATGGCACCCTGTCTTCCATGCTTGCTTATTCAATCGACGTAAGCTAAAATACCAGCATATATCTATCAGTAGGCACAACATTCACGTTCCCTTTTCACGTATAGTTTCAACAGTTCCCTTTATATTCCTTGCCCATAGTATACTGGTACTGATTGCTACTCTCCTCCATACTTTGGAACTAATACCCTCCATAAGACACTATTGGTTACACCAACTCCGATATCCAATCTTACAATGCTCACATGCAATTCTTGTTCCATTTAAGCCATCGCAATTCCCATCTATACCGATGCGATTTACCGATTCTTATAAGTTTTCCCTTTACCGCTACTTATTAACCTCGACCCCATTCATTACTTCATCCCCAAAATACATTTTTTTTCCTTACACTATCAAATCCACATATAGTCGCAATTCATGCTTTTTCAATTACTGCCAATTTAATGCGGCCGAGATTTTCTAAGCCTCTTCTCCCACACTGCTCCTTAACATCCACATGCTCCATGTCACAGAAAGTAGCCATAGCCATATCATATTCTCTAGTGGGTTTCCCGGGCACGGCTTCCCGTTATTCCATCAATTCTTCGAACGCTTTCGCACTTCCTTCCAGAAGAGCTTCTATTCATTATTCATCATTCATTATTACACTGGTCAACCCCGACTTTCCTCAATTAATCTTTTAAGCGCCCTCTGGAAAGAGCTCCATTCACGTTGTAAGTCTCCCATGCATCTGCTTCCAAACTGTTCATTTACTTTTATTTTTTCCTCTTAGTCTTTTTTCTTTTTATCTCATATATATATTTCGATATACCTTTCTTTTGAGACCTCATTAATGGCTTTTTAGCGCCAGTAAAAGACTTTTTTTTTTTTTTTTTTTTTTTTTTTAACCCCGCTTGCGATAATGAGCTCCCTTCAATACAGCACTCACTATTGATATTCTTATTCATAATTAGCAGCTCCCCCATACTTCTCTCTGCACTACAGAAAAGTTTCTTTATTTGTGGTCCAGATGTTTAGTTTCTTCTTGTTCACCATTGATACTGATTTATTTGTAAGTGCTCTCCCATACTTTTCCTTATAATCTTGTTCTCTTAAACTTCTCACTCTTAATTCGTCACATTTTCTCTTCCTTATTTTCATTTCTGTAGCATGCCACTAACTTCTTTCTTATAAACATCATAAGAATCTGATAATTCCCCTTAACCCTCTTTGATTTAATCATCCATCACAATAATATCTCCACTCACCAACCCACCGAATCGAATCATACTTTTACCTGATACCATCTGTACTACACTAACTCTACGTATAGCTTAATGAATATTCTTGTGTCGGCAAATGTTTGCTAACGACACCATACCTTTTTTTCTCACAGAAATCCATTCACAAGCTAGCTAGCTTACATGTACCACATTTTCCCTCGCGCCAGCAACCCGCCAGGCACCTGTCTTAAAATCCCTTTTTTGATCACCATTTGATCAGTTGCCACCAATCAAGCCTGAGGCTCCTACTTACCCGCGTCAAAAACAGCAGTTCCAGGCCGCCGATTAATCTCAGCAAGTTCACGTCGTCCCCCTCAGTATTAACCCTCGAGATGAAGCCATATGATTATAACCACATATACTTTCGCTTGCCTCTGAAATTTAAATTCAACCCCATCTAGACATGTATAGT
>JABUQX010007908.1:7500-30000 GCA_015478945.1 Trachelipus rathkii
GTTGAAAGAAGGTGACACAGAAGGATAGATAATAAGGGTGAATAGAATAACAGTCCTAGATCTGAAGAGTAACTGGAGGAAACGGATGGTAGAATAATAGAATCTTAGAGGAAGGGGGTAAAGGATAAGAAGACGACAGAAGAATCTTTTTGAATAAGGCTTATAAAAGAAAACTGTACATTCGCTACAATTAGACTATTTACATAACAGACTGATTTCGAGGCACGTTGCCTTTGCTTCCTCTGGTGATTGTCTTGTGGCTTTTTCTATTAGAAATTAATACAAAAGAATATAAATGTAAAGCTTTTATTATCTTTTCCTAATATTTTCATTTAAAAAATAAAAATTGAAAGAGTTATAACATACAATATATATTATATAAAATTTGATGAAGAATTAATATTGAAATACTAAACGTTGCAAAATCAACATATCAAGAGGAAAAGCTTTCGAAGCTTGTTTTGGTCTATTTACTCAGCACTCATGAGTTTGACGCATGGATGGTTCCCTCATCAGACACCTTAAGTGCACAATTTTCTAATAACTGTGGAATTGTAATTTTTGCTTACTTCGCGTTTGCTTCTAAATTTCTTCGGACGACTGTATGAGGAGCTCCCTTTGATCATCCTGGATCTATAATTGTAATTTTTTTATTATTTTATTATTGTTTTTGTACAGGACCCACCACGGCAACACAAAGGAGACTAGGAAGCGCCCTGTAGGCTGCTCCTCCAATCGTACGTGGTTCTAATTAATTTTTTTTAATGCTTATCTTTCAAAAAGATTTATTTAATATATCCTAGAGAATATTTCAGTTCTGAAGGTAGGAAAAACTGATCCAATTTTGAAGTGTGCGATCTCAGACAAGACCTGGGATGGCTATTAGAAGTATTATGGAACTTGGTGTAGGATAAGGAGCAAAAGGCGGATGGATGCAAGTCGAGGATAATTAAAAGGATGTGGTGAGGGCAAGAACTTGCAAGTAGATGAGGATTCCCGTGACAATGTAGCGGCCGCAATGTGATATTGGCGTGACCAATTCCGTCTGCGAGAGGAAGACCACTGCCAATATCTGGCCTTATAATTCTTAGTTTTCGCCGATCATCTATCCAGCAGCTCATGCAGCGCAAATTGGAAATCTTTCAAAGAGCAGGATAAATAATCAGTTGATGGGAGGCGATCTTGTCGAATGGCATCGGGAGGTACCGAGAACAACTATTGAAAGAGGCCCACACTCTGCTCTTCTGTGCAGCGGTTCTTTCTAGTCACTCCTACATGAGAGTTGATCCAACAGAGTGCCAATTTGCTTCTTGCGAGCGTGAAGCATCCTGAGAACCTGTTGTACCGGGCGGAGGACATGTAAACACAAATGGGTATGCCATAAAATTCAAAAGGCGGAAAATTTGTGCCTTTAAAAAATCTGCAGAGTGCTGGATTTGGAAAGAGAGGACAGGACCAGGCAAATGGATGGGAGCAGGGAATAGCAAAGGTGTGTACCCTTCGTCATAAGAGAAAGAACGGCAGCACCTTTTGCAAAGGAATATTGAGGAAGTTAAAGAATGCTACAAACTGTGTTTGCAAATGGCTAGTAAAAAGGGATTCTGAGGTACTCTAGAAGAATCGGTGTCAGAGCAGATGGTATTGAAGTTTGAAAGCGAAGATAGCTTGTGCGCATGATATATTCCCCTCGTTTTTGGATGGGGTCTAACGTGTATTAAAGTTGGGAGGCCAGATGTATACTACGTCAGCCATAGTCCAACTTTTAATCAGATTAGGGCGATGTGAGATGTCAAAGGACTTGCGATCAGCGTCCACGAAAATATTCGTCTTTCAGCGTGTTTAATTTTGTGATGTAGTCAGGTGGTCATCCAGAGGCCCAAAAATATGCCTGTGAAGTACTGGAACGAGTAAACCATATAAGGTTTAGGTTTGCGTGAGCAAAGTGGCAGGTTATTCGGCTCCATTTCTTCCGAAATAGTAATTGCTGAATGTTTCGCCAGGTGTGAAGTTTGATCTACGGGAGTTACCCCACTCTAAATCGCTAACTTTTATTAAAAAACAGAGGAAACCTTTGACCCGTCGCGAAATGGTAGTAAGGACGTCCCCATTGAATCAGAGAGCAATATAATAAATACACTTAGAACTAGTGATGGGAGATTAAATAGTCATCGTATCGGCATATTTTTCTTAATTCCGTTCAATCCTGCAATTTTTTGCGATTAATTGAACAATTAACTAAGAATTTTGGATAATATTTAAAACTCAATAATATATATTATATATTATCTTATTATATATTTATATATATATATATATATATATATATATATAATATATATATATATATTATATGTTAATTATAATATATATATATATTTATATATATATATATATATATATATTATATTATATATATATATATATATATATACAATATATATATATATATATATATTATATATATATATATATATATATAATATAATATGTTATTATATATATATAATATATATTAATATATACTATATATATATATATATATATATACATATATATATATATATAAAGTTAAGCGGATGTATGGTGGCGATTGTGTTGGGAACCGACCAGCTGGGAGACCGAAGAGAAAGTGGATTGAGCCGGTGAACGAATGTCTGAAAGAGAGAAATGTGAGTTTGGCAGAGGCGAGAATAAAGGTGCATAATAGGAGTGAATGGCGGGGTTTTGTATGGGGGCATGGTTGTGGCCCACCTGGGCCAAGGGATGAACCCTTACATTGACGATTTGCCATAGTGATGTGGTGAGCTGACTGTAAAGAGAGTTTATGTTTGTATCATATTATATTATGTTTTATTATTATTATTGTTTGCAGAGAGAGAGAGAAAGAGAGCGGGAGGAAGAGAGAGAGAGAACGAAAGAATGTAGGTTGATAGATTTTGGAATAAAATGTGAGTGAAAGTGAGGGTGGGTGGCCAGACGGCATCAGGCATAAACATCCTATCCTCACCTCCTTTCCTTCAGTCTTTCTTACCTATGGTTCTAACTTTCCTGTCCACACGCTCGTCTGGCATAACTTTTGGTTTGAAAGTGAATGATTGTGTTTTTTCTATTTTCTTAATACTTAATAATTTATTACTAATATTTATTCTTTTCTTCTGGCAGGAATATATTTTTTTTGTAACAATTCTGTTTTTTTGAAACCTTATTCTGTGACGACTGTTTTGGACTAATTATTAAAGAGTGTCAAGATTTTTTCTTTTGACATCTAAGGTATTTATTATTATTATTATTATTATTATTATTATTATTATTATTATTATTATTATTATTATTATTATTGCTTTTTGCCTAACTTATCAATTTTTATTATTGTTATTATTGCTCTTTGTTTAATTATATTAGTTGATAATTTATTATTATTACTTTTACTATTAATTAAATGATTGATTATTATTATTATTTTTGCTTACGCTTATTATTATTATTATTATTATTATTATTATTATTATTATTATTGTATTATATGTGTATATATTGTATAGCTTATGGCTGATATTGCTTTTTCCAGTTTGTGAACTGGAAAAAACTGGTCGGCACAACGACCAGTTTTTTTTCTTCCTCTTGTTGTGGAGAAGTTCCCCTGAAGGATTGGAAGGATTGTCCCCAGAGATTGTCTCCTAAGATCCAATTGTTTCCCCCTTCATTTGGTCTGCAGCCCTGAAGAAGAAATTACCTTTGACCCAATACCCCTGAAGAAGAAATTACCCTTGATCCAATACCCCTGTACCAAAAATTACCCCTGAACCAATACCCATGTACAAGAAATTACCCACTGAAAATTACCCTCTGAAAAATACCCACTGAAAATTACCCCCTGAAATTACCCTCTGAAAAATACCCACTAAAAATTACCCTCTGAAAATTACCCACTGAATATTCCTATTGGACTTGCTCCATTTATATTTCCCCCTGAAATTGTTCCCCTGATTTGCGTATAAAGGAATTTGTTTTGCTTTGTACTATTAATTTTTGTTATATGAATTATTTATTTGAAATTTTGCCTTTGTCCTATTATTTTTTGATGCCTTATGAAGTAGTTGTTTGAATTTTGTTGCTTTTGAACTATTATTTTTTTTGATCTTTTGAATTGCTTATATAATTTTTTTGTATTAATTTGTCTTATAATTTGCTTATTTAAGTTTAATTGATTTTTTTTCTGTATAATTGAGTGTATTATAAATTGCTTAGTTTTTGTTTGCATTTATTTTGTCTTTAATTTGCTTGTTTATATATAAGTTTGTTTATTTTTTAGACTATATTGACGACCGACTGACGTAATAAAGAACGACCTGACTGTATTTTTTTTATTATTCTATAGCTTTCTGTATTATTTAATAAAATTACAACATTGTGTGTTTGTTTTCGCTCCTTCATTTTCCCGGCCAAATTTATCACACCCACTCCTTTATACTCTTTGTGGTTTTTTTATAACAACTACATATTTTGGCGCCCAACGTGGGGCGATAAAACGGGAAAGTGGAGGAAGCAGGTGTGAGTAAGAAGGGAAAAATGGCTACTTATGAAGAATTAAGTTTGGAAGTGGATAGATTGAAAGAGGCATTGAGAAAGAAGGAAGAAGAGAATAAGGCGTTAATAGATGAGTTGAGAGAGATGAAAGAGGGAATGCAAGAAATGGAGAAACGAATGGAAGAGAGAATGATGGCCCGAATGGATGAAATAATGAATAAGAGATTTGAGAATGAGATAGGATTGAATGGAGGGGTAGGGGCAGGGACAAAGAGTAAAAGAACCTCTACTCCTAGGGTAGAACATCATAAGAAAGAGATTGAGATACAAGAGAAACTTGGATTGAGTGATGTGGAGGAGGATGATAAACCGAAACCGAAAGAGAAGAAGAAAAAGAAAACGTCGAAAAACAGGAGACATGAAAGGAGAATGAAAGCGAAAAGTAAGAGTATCGATTCATTGTACAGTAGTTCGGATGACGGTGTAAGTGATGGTGGTGAAACTGAATCGAGTGAATCCTCAGAGTCTAGTGTGCATGTAAAGCGGAGTGTGCTGATTCGGGATATACCGAAAATAAATAAATATAATGTATATGGGTCAAAGGATGTTGTTGAGTTTTTTACTGAGTATGAAAGATATTGCAAAGAAAAGTTTGATGAGAATAAAGTGTTTTGGGTGAAAGAGTTGGGAGAATTTTTGGAAGGACGTATGTTAGATTTTTATAGAGCGATTGTAAGTGTGGGTGAGCCGAAGTACGAGGTAGTAAAGGAAAGAATTTTGGACCAAGTTAAACGAGTGAAAGGAGGGGTAAAGTATAGAAGAGTAAATGATTTTGATAAAGCAAGGAGAGGAAAGAATGAAAGACTAGATATGTATGCTCATAGATTGGAGACTTTAGCGCGAAAGAAGTTTGGGGATGAAGATATTAGCAAGAATAAGAGTTTGCTAAAGAAGTTTCTGGAAACGGTTCCGACCTCCGTGGCGGAATTTATAAATGCGAGAAGAAAAGAGAAAATGAGATGGGCGGGAGAACGTTTGAGATGGGAGGATGTGTTAGAAATTGTAGAAGATAGGGAATTTGAAGGTAATGAAAGAGATCGGGAGGAGAATGAACATAGGGATGTGTATAGTGGTAGAGGAATGAATGAGAGAGCTTCGTCGCCACCCCAGTATAAGTCTTATAGAGACGCCCTTAAAGCGAACCCTTATGAGGTGATGGTTAAATTCTTGGAAGATTTTTACGGTGGAGGAAACGATGAAAGACAGGTGAATGCAGGAGGTATGAATGCTAATGCTAATCGACAAGTAGGTGGCAATGTGAATGTGAGAGGAAATGGTATGTATAATCAAGGGATGGGAAGTCGCGTGAATGTAACAAACCAAGAGGTGAAGTGCTTCAGGTGTGGGAAACATGGACACATGATTTCAGAATGTAGATGGGCGAATGGGGCCTGCTTCAGCTGTGGACAAGTTGGGCACATGGCCCTGAATTGTACAGACCCGCAAAGGGCAGGTTGTAGGAGATGCGGAGGTATAGATCACTGGGTGCGTGATTGTCAACAGGGAGTGAGAGTGAGGCAACCTGTGTGTGGGAATTGTGGGATTGAGGGACATTTTTCAAGGATGTGTCAGTCGCCAAGGAATACGTGTACTAAATGTGGGAATATAGGACATGTGGCTGGTATGTGTTGGAGTATGAGGCAACAGGGAGGAGGGAATCAAGTGAATCCGAGTGTGATTGGTAGTGGCAATGGGAATAGTAGCAATGTTCAGGCGGTTGGTAGTCAGGTAGTTGGAAGTATGAATAGGAATGTGAATATGAGTGACTCAGGTGTAAACAGTCAAGTGAGGATAATGGGTCCGGGAAACGAGCAGGGATAGGGTTTACAGATGGTGGACCCTCATGTGGGAATGGGATGCAAAGAGAAGATGTAAGTGTGAATGTGTTTGCGGTTGGTCAGGTGGATGAGTGTATGAGTATTAAGGTTTATTGTGGAGGTATTGAGGTGAGAGCATTGATTGATACTGGATGTATGGTTAGTGTAGTGTATAAAAGAGCGTATGATAGGATGAATATAGGGGAGGATCAGAAAGAATCAGGAAAGGGGAACATAAAGGGGATTAGCAACATGGTCATACCTGTGGTGACTAAATTTAGGGAGAGTGTTAGGATTGGAGGAATAGGCATGGAAGAGAGTGAGTTTTATGTGATTAATAGTATGAATGAGAAGTATGATGTGTTGTTGGGTTATAAGTTTTTGAGTGTGAATGGGATGATTATCCATCCAGATCGGATGATGATAGAGAAGAAGGTAAATAAAAATGGGAAATGTCAGATGTATGTGAATGAATTAGGGGATGTGGAAGTAAAATTGATAAAAGGTGTGGAAGTGTTTGCTTTGGAGGATATGTCTTTGAAGACAGATGAAGTGGTAAGTGTGAAAGTAGGGTGGAATGCGAATGTAGGAGTAGATGTAAACCAGAATAGCATGTTTCTGGTGGATGGTTATGATGCTAGATATAGAGTTAAAAGGGTTGCATATGTATTTGATGGTATATTAGATATGGATAATCCTAGGGTATGTATGCAGAAGGTGCCTGATGTGAAAAAAAAGAGAGTGAGAGGTATAAGGGTTGGTGATGTGGTTGGTAGTTTATATTCTGTTTTGATTATAGAGAACTCTAGAGAGAATGAATGTTGTGTGTTTGCAGGTGGTATTGAGAAGAAGGAATGGGTATATGATGAAATGGTTGACAAAGTGCGATTGCCAGAGGGTTTGAATGAAGTAAGGAGACAAAAGATTGTACGAATGTTGTGGGAAAGGAGGAAAGCGCTAAGCAAAGGCGATGAGGATTTTGGGGGTGCGCAGTTACCTGCATTCCGTATTGTATTATCGGAGGACACCCCTATATACCAACGTCCTCGTCACTTTCCTCCCCCCGTTGCGAATGAGATTGAGGAGCAGTGTGAAGAGTTAGAGCGAATAGGTGTGTTGGAAGAGAGTGAGAGTCCGTGGAATAGTCCGATTGTGCCTGTGCGAAAGCCTGATGGACGATTGAGGTTATGTATTGATTATCGTAAGGTTAATGAAAAGACTGTGAAAGATAGGTTCCCTATGTGTGTAGTTTCAGAGTGCGTGTATAGTATGTATGGGATGAAAGTTTTTACGAAAATGGATCTGGTGCGTGGGTACTATCAGATGCCAGTGGAAGAGGATAGTAGGTGTGTGACTGCCTTTTCGACTGCAAAGCGGCATTATCAGTTTAGGAACTTGAGCTTTGGGTTAGCCAATGCTCCGGCAGCGTTTCAGAGGGCTATGAATGTGGTTATGAATGATTTCCCCAGTAAGAATGTGATGGTGTTTATAGATGATATATTGGTGATGAATGAATCTTTCCCTGAGCATTTGAAGCTAGTGAATGATGTGTTGAAAAAGTTGGAGGATGTAGGTATAAAAGTGAAAGTTGAGAAGTGTGAAGTGGTTTGCGGATGAGGTTGAATTCTTGGGACATAAGGTGAGTGCAACAGGTTTGAAAAAGGCTGAAAAGTTTATTGAAAAAGTTCGGCAGTTCCCAAAGCCGAGGAATGTTAGAGAGTTGAGAGGATTTTTAGGTTTGGTAGAGTTTGGAAGGAAGTTTATGAAAGATTGTTCGGGAGTGATGAAACCTTTGACTGAATGGACTGGTAAAAAGAAAAGTACGATTGTAAAGTGGAATGATAGAATGAATGAAGCGTTTGAAAAGTTGAAATCTGAAGTTGCAAAAGATGTAGAGCTGTCGTATCCGGATTATAGTGAGTATGCTAAACCTTTGGAAGTGTATACGGATGCAAGTGGGTATTGTATGGGTGGTTGTTTGATGCAAGAACAGGTGATTGATGGGATTGAAAGAAAAAGAGTGATTGCGTATGTTTCAAAAGCGTTTAGTATGACGGAGCGAAAGTATTCCACGATTGAAAGAGAGTTGGCTGCTTTGAGGTTCTGTTTGAAATCGTTGCGTCCGTTTTTGTATGGTATCAAGTTTGTAGTGCGAACGGATCACCAACCCTTAGTGTATTTGCAGAGAATGAGGACAGTTGATAGTAGGCTTGCGAGAACTTTGGAAGATTTGAGTGATTTCGATTATGTGGTTGAGTATGTTCCGGGTGAAAGGAATGAGATTGCTGATTTGATGTCGAGAATGCCTGGGAGTGAAAGTATGAATGAAAAGGTAATAATAGACCCTGAATATTTGCCTAAGGGATTAATGAAGGGGAAAGAAAGTCAAGGTGGGGGTGATTCTATGTTCGAAAGTGTGTTGTATGGTTTACAAGATTTAGTTAAGGATAAGTTGATTTCGAGAGTGCCTGAGAGTATAGAGGAGTTGAGAAAGGAAGTTATGACTGAGGTATGTAAGAAACCTGAGCAGATAGGGATTAGGAAGGTGAGACAGTTTATGAAAGAGTTAAAGGCTATGTGTAATGTAGGTGTGATTCCGTTACAAGAAGTATTAATTGTTGTGAGCAAGTTGTTTAAGGTAGTCGTGTGCGTGCATTATGGTGGGGAGAAACCTGTAATTTATAGGAATGAGAGTGTTGATAAAAATAGTATAAGTGAGCTTCATTTGCAGTGTTTGAGTGGGGTGCATTATAATTGGGTGATAGAGAAAAAGAGTTATGATAGGAAGTATGTTTTGGAAAAAGAAGTAGTAGATTGTATCATGGAGGATGATGAGGGTGTGAAAATGATTTGTCCTGGTGAGATTGAAGAAGTAGTGTATTGTGAGCATGGGATGAGTGGAAGAATGGAAGTGAAAGTGCAGGTGAGAGGAAAAGTATATTGTGGACTGATTGATACTGGGGCTCAGATTTCTTTAGTGAATGCATCTGTAGTACGAGAGATTGAGCGGGTGACGTGGCAAATACTGAGGAGGAATACGAATGTAAAGATAAAGGGGGTCGAGTGAGATAGTAGCTTGGGAGGAGGTTTTGTTAAAAGTAGAAATAGGAACGCTAGGGGAAGTTGAACATAAGTTTGTAGTGCTTGATGAAGAAAGAATGCTGTATTGTTTTTTGTTTGGAATTGAATTTTTAAGAATGAATGGGTTGTCCGTAGATGTGGGGAATGAAAGATTGTTGAAAGAGAATAGGGAAGTAGTTAGAATGCAGAAGGGGAATGTGTGTGTGGCTGATTTTGTAGGAATGGTGAGAGTCGGTGTGGGGGATGAAGAATTGTTAAGTATGAAAGATATTGAAGTAATGCAAGAGGAATGTCCAATGGTATGTGAGCTGAGGAAATGTATTTTGTCGGGTAAGGAAGTATGTAGATGGGACCAGTTGATAGAAGATTTTAGGGTATTTGCGAAAAAGTTTGTTGTGTGTGCGAATGTGGTTTATTATATTAGGAAAGTGCGAGAGGATGATTTGTATGTACCGGTATTTTCTGTGGTTGGGGCAGTAGGGATGGCACTAGTAATTCATCGTAGATTTGGACACATGGGTAGGTTTAAATTGTGGGAATGTATGAAAGAGAGAGTGTTTAATCCTTGGTTGCGAAAGATAGTGAATGATGTAGCAACTACTTGTGAAGAATGTCAGAAAGGAAAGTATCAGAGAATGTATGTGAAACCTCCTGTGTTACGAATGGATGTGAGTGAACCTTTTGAGTTAGTAGTGATTGATTGTGTTTCGTTACCGGTGACTGCATGTGGGTATGTAGGAATGGTAGTGATGGTGGACCATAAGAGTAAGTTTGCATATGCTGTGCCTGTAAAGAATAAAACTAGTGTGAATGTGGCTAAGGTAGTGAGAGAGGTTTTGTTGCCAATGTGTATTTGTAAACCGAAGCGAATGTTGAGTGACAATGGGCCTGAGTTTGTAGGACAGGCGTTTGAGCAAATGTTGAGTGATTGGGGGATTGAACATGTGAAAACGACGCCATATATGCCTAGTTCGAATGGATTGGCTGAAAGAACGGTACGGACGTTGAGTGAGATGTTAAGAATGATGAGTGAACAAGAGAATGATTGGGATTATTGGTTAGGAAAAGTATTATGGGCATATAATATGACTGTACATAGGGCTACTGGTATGTCTCCGTGTATGTATGTAATGAATTTTGAGAAGTTTGTGAGACCTAGGTTAGGATTGCCTGAAAGTGATAAGGATGTATGGAGGAAAGGGAGTTTGAAGTTTGCAAGTTTTGAGGTAGGGGACAAAGTTTTGAAGGAAGTAATTGAGAAAGGGCGGTTGAATGTTAGTAAGATGAGAGAAAAGTTTGAAGGGCCGTATATTGTGAAAGTGATGTTGAATGGAGTGAGTTATGTGATAGAAGGTGATAAGAATGGTAGAATGAATGAAATTAGAGCGCATCAGACACAGTTACGACCGTGGAGGGAACCGCCTGAGTATGTGAAGGCTCACCCAGTGTATGGGTTTCTAGTGAATGATGAGAATGAGGGAAAAGAGGTTGAAGGGCATGATTCATGGTTGGATGGCAAAAACTTGGTGTTAGTGGAAACTAGGAGAAAAAGAAGACGAAAGGTTGGTAAGAATAAGAGATTTGTTGAGAATGAAAGTGGTGTGGATGAATTTTCTGGATTTTGGTGGGATAACGAGAATAATGATGTGCGTACGATGAATCAGACGTATACAATGTGTAAATTTCCGTTGAATGAGAGAGAAAGTATATTAGTAGGATTGAGAGAATTTAAGGAAAATAGTGAGCATATGGAAGCAGCTGATTTGAGTAAATTCTGTGTGGAACTGGATGAAGTAGTGAATGAAATAAGAGCAAATGCAAGGGTAAGAGAGATTGATAAGGAGATTGCTGAGATGTCTGAAAGGTTAACTAGGAAAGAAAGTAGGAATGAAGTAATGGATGTAAGAGACGTGAGAGAAGAAAATATTGAGAGGGAAGAAAATGAAAAGGTGGTAGAGTATGAGAGACCCTGTACTAGGAGTAGAGGTACAGTGAAAGAGTATGATTGGGTAATGAAAACTGTTTTGTAAATGAAGAATGTGTTGGGGATAAATATGATACAAACTTAGGTGGGAGGGATGTGGTGAGCTGACTGTAAAGAGAGTTTATGTTTGTATCATATTATATATAGTGTTTATTATTATTATTGTTTGCAGAAAGAGAGAGAGAGGGAGGGAGAGAGAGAGAGAACGAAAGAATGTAGGTTGATAGATTTTGGAATAAAATGTGAGTGAAAGTGAGGGTGGGTGGCCAGACGGCATCAGGCATAAACATCCTATCCTCACCTCCTTTCCTTCAGTCTTTCTTACCTATGGTTCTAACTTTCCTGTCCACACGCTCGTCTGGCATAACTTTTGGTTTGAAAGTGAATGATTGTGTTTTTTCTATTTTCTTAATACTTAATAATTTATTACTAATATTTATTCTTTTCTTCTGGCAGGAATATATTTTTTTTGTAACAATTCTGTTTTTTGAAACCTTATTCTGTGACGACTGTTTTGGACTAATTATTAAAGAGTGTCAAGATTATTATTATTATTATTATTATTTATTATTATTATTATTATTATTATTATTATTATTATTATTATTATTATTATTATTATGCTTTTTGCCTAACTTATCAATTTTTATTATTGTTATTATTGCTCTTTGTTTAATTATATTAGTTGATAATTTATTATTATTACTTTTACTATTAATTAAATGATTGATTATTATTATTATTTTTGCTTACGCTTATTATTATTATTATTATTATTATTATTATTATTATTGTATTATATGTGTATATATTGTATAGCTTATGGCTGATATTGCTTTTTCCAGTTTGTGAACTGGAAAAAACTGGTCGGCACAACGACCAGTTTTTTTTCTTCCTCTTGTTGTGGAGAAGTTCCCCTGAAGGATTGGAAGGATTGTCCCCAGAGATTGTCTCCTAAGATCCAATTGTTTCCCCCTTCATTTGGTCTGCAGCCCTGAAGAAGAAATTACCTTTGACCCAATACCCCTGAAGAAGAAATTACCCTTGATCCAATACCCCTGTACCAAAAATTACCTCCTGAACCAATACCCATGTACAAGAAATTACCCACTGAAAATTACCCTCTGAAAAATACCCACTGAAAATTACCCTCTGAAAAATACCCACTGAAAATTACCCTCTGAAAAATACCCACTGAAAATTACCCTCTGAAAAATTACCCACTGAATATTCCTATTGGACTTGCTCCATTTATATTTCCCCCTGAAATTGTTCCCCTGATTTGCGTATAAAGGAATTTGTTTTGCTTTGTACTATTAATTTTTGTTATATGAATTATTTATTTGAAATTTTGCCTTTGTCCTATTATTTTTTGATGCCTTATGAAGTAGTTGTTTGAATTTTGTTGCTTTTGTACTATTATTTTTTTGATCTTTTGAATTGCTTATATAATTTTTTTGTATTAATTTGTCTTATAATTTGCTTATTTAAGTTTAATTGATTTTTTTTCTGTATAATTGAGTGTATTATAAATTGCTTAGTTTTTGTTTGCATTTATTTTGTCTTTAATTTGCTTGTTTATATATAAGTTTGTTTATTTTTTAGACTATATTGACGACCGACTGACGTAATAAAGAACGACCTGACTGTATTTTTTTTATTATTCTATAGCTTTCTGTATTATTTAATAAAATTACAACATTGTGTGTTTGTTTTCGCTCCTTCATTTTCCCGGCCAAATTTATCACACCCACTCCTTTATACTCTTTGTGGTTTTTTTATAACAACTACAATGTGAAGCAGCAAAATTTTGACCCAATGTTCTTTAAAAGAAATGATTATTATCGACCTCAAAATAGGCTCAGTCTTCTTGAATATTGATAATATAATAGAGGCTTGTTGTACCCTGACACCAGAATCATCTAGTCTCAAAAGTAGACTCTCTATTAAGGCTGCTTGAGGATGGGAACCCTCAACAGTTTTTTTTGAATCTTCCCATGAACAGATGCAGATTGCCAGATTCACAGCAAGTGATCTGCAGACTGCAGCTGATGCCACCTCCAAAAGGGGGAATAAGTGTTTATATAATAAAAAAAAAAATATATATATATATATATATATATATATATATATATATATATATATATATATATATATATATATATATATATATATATATATATAATATATATATATATATATATATATATATATATATATTTCTTATTTTTATTTCTCTCCCCAAGATTGGGGTAAGGTGCTGTACAAGCATCTGAAAAAGAAAGCAGTAGGAGAACATGACCAAAAGTCGAAAAGAAAGCCCAGCCTTACCGCCCCCTCTGTACCCATTAATTAGTGAGAGCTCGTCCAGACAGAAAATCCACCCTAAGAGCTTCATGGGACCGCGACGGACCCTCACTATGGTAAATCGTCAATGTAAGGGTTCATCCCCTGGCCCAGTGGGCCACAACCATGCCCCATACAAAACCCTGCCATTTCTCTCCTATCATGCACCTTTATTCTCACGCCTCTGCCAGAAGCTCATTTCTCTCCCCTTCAGACATTTCGTTCTGACTCAATCCACTTTCTCTTAGGTCTCCCAGCGATTAGGTTCCCAACACACTCACACTATACATCCGCTTAACCAACCGACTTTCATTCATCCTTTCCACATGACCAAACCATCTCAACATACTTTCATTTATTCTCTCATTTACCCCTTTCTTCACACCACACCACTCTCTAATACGTTCATTCCTCACTTTATTAATTCTTCTCACACCTAGCATGCCCCTAAGATTGTCCATCTGAACACATTGAACTTTAGATCTATACTTCTTATTCCAGACCATAGTCTCACTACCATACAATAACACAGGTAACAACATACCCTCATGTAAGACTCTAGCGCACTCAAGACTTAGTCCCTTTACATTCACCAACGATTTAATTGCACCAGCAACCTTCCTGCCATTCACAACTTTCCTACTACACTCTGCATCATCCGTTCCCTTCTCATCCAACACATACCCTAAATATTTAAACTCAGACACTTGCTCCAGCTGCTCATCATCTAACATAACTTCACACTGAGGACTGTCCTCACTCACAACCATAACCTTACTCTTATCTACGTTTACTTTCAAACCCCTCCTTTTACATATCCTGCCAAATCTCTCTACCAATCCTCTCAAACTCTCTTCAGATTCGCCACACAAAACCAAATCATCCGCATATAATAGGTAGGGCACCCTCCACTCCTCTCCATTCTCCATCATTCTAACACCATTTCCTGCCATCCCCACCTCGAATTCTTTCATAACCCCATCCATATACACATTGAATAACCAAGGAGACATAACACAACCCTGTCTCACTCCGCTATTAATCCTAAACCAATCACCATTGACACCATTTATTCTTACACACGCTTCACTATCGTCATACATACTTTTGATTCCATTCAGAAGCCTACCACCAACACCATATATCACTAATACCTGCCATAAAGCTTCCCTATTAACTCTATCATACGCCTGTTGTAAATCCATAAAACCTAAATATAATTTATTCTTCTTCTCCCTCATTTTCTCAATCATTTGTTTCAATGTAAAGATTTGATCCACACATCCTCTACCACTCCTAAACGCACCTTGTTCTTCACCAATCAGTCCCTCAGTAACTCGACGCACTCTTTCGACCAAAATACCAGCATATACCTTCCCTACAACACTCAATAAACTTATTCCCCTATAATTTCTACAGTTCCCCATTTTCTCACTTACCCTTATACAAGGGTACTATTACCGCTCTCCTCAATCCCTTGGAACTATACCCACCATATACGCTATTACACAACTTCCAAATCAATCAATCACCATCTCGCCTCCGCTCTTGATCATTTCACTAGTAATTTCATCTATACCTGCAGATTTACCATTCTTCAACTTTCTCACTCTACCCATTACCTCCTCCTTACTAATAACCTCATCCCCAAAATACCTATTCCTTCTTGCACCATCAAACCCACACACATTCACTAACACCTCATCATTACTGTTAATATTGTGCAGATTTTCGAAGTGTTCTTTCCACACTCCCCTCACATTCATTTCATCAGTTACAAAAGCACCATCCCTATTCATTATTCTAAGCAGATTCCCCTTATTCTCATTTTTAACCTTTCGCGCTTCCTTCCAGAAGAGCTTCCTATTCCCTTGTAAATCCTCATTCATCCTCCTTCCAAACTGTTCATTTACCTCTTGTTTTCTCCTACGTATACACCTTTTAGTATTTCTTTTTTCCTCCTTATATAATTCCAAGCATCTTTCTTTTGAAACTTCATCATTTGCTTTTAGTACATTCAACCACGCTTCTTTTTTACCTTTAAACGCTTTCATCACCTCTTCATTCCACCAAACAAAACATTAACATTCTTAGCTTACTGCTTTAGCATCCACACTTCTTTTACTACTAACAATTTACTTCCTTCACACTTTAGATTTGTTCAGTATCAACTTGTTCACATTCAACCGATTTACTAGCGAGCTTTCTTACATACTTATCCTTACTTATTGTCTTGCTCACTTAACTTCTCCCCTAATTTTACCTACTTCCTTTAGTTATCACCTTCCTCTCCATCAAGCCCCCCCCTTTTACATAGAACAACATAATGATCCGATAATCCCATTCCTAAACCCCTCACTGATTTAACATCCAACACATACTTCAACATCTCCTTCTTCACCAACACAAAATCAATCACTTTTATACTTTAACATCTCTTTCTGCACAAATTCTGTAAAAGTTTCTGATACTCTTAAGTTTAAAGAACTATTACTTACACATACCTCTCTCTTCACAGAAATCAATCACCTTCCTACATTCTCATTTTCTCCCCACCCCAAAACCACCTGTTATACCATGCTATTTTGATCACCTATCTCCAACCATTCAGGTCCCCAACACTATCAATCTGAAGCTCCTACTCACCCCCATCCAGGGCTTCAGATTGATGATATTTTCTGAGTGAAAAAATGAAGTGAACAAAAGAAGATAACAATCTATAAACACACAAAATATATATATATATATATATATATATATATATATATATATATATATATATATATATATATATATATATATATATATATATATATATATATATATATATATATATATATATATATATATATATATATATTAAAATATAGATATAAGTATATATATATATATATATATATATAAATAAATATATATTTTTAACTTATAATATATATATATATATATATATATATATACATATATATATATATATATATATATATATATATATATATATATATATATATATATACCTTGTAGCCTCCGCTCCCCTTCTACGAGAAACGGCTGCATCAAATATATTAATTCCCATACAACGGGCATGTAGAGGTCCGTTGATCAATGGTATTGAAGTTAGATCTGATGTCCGTTAAGTCAATTCTGGTAGGAACATTTTTCTAAGTCGTCGTTAGTTGAGAATTTTAGTTATATATATATATATATATATATATATATACCTATATTTTTACGGATATATATGTACATATATATAATATATATATATATATATATATATATACTCATACTCTCATATATATATATATATATCTATAGATATAACTTAGTCTTTATAAATGTAACCAAAGTCGACCACAGCATAATATTACAACAGACACATTTTCCAACCTTTATTCTCTTAGGGGATATTCCTGGCAGACGTACCTGAAATATGGTGTTATTTGGGTATGCGGAGATCGTTCCTAAAGTTAATCGAGTATGGATGTCTTTAGTAATGGAAGTCTCTGGAGGTGAGACGGAGGGAGGAAAACATATTGTATGTTAGAATAGTATAATGTTGGTGTGACTTTTTTCCGTCCAGGTTTAAGGTGTTGATGTAACATTTGGTGTAGGGGTGATCTAATAAGTGATTTACTGAAAAATTGACAGCCTATCATGTCAAGATGGGTTTTAAAAGGTAGAACTTTTGTTTCAGTTAGTAGATGATGGATACGTGTGGAGGGAAGGCAGCCTGTTACTATCCTCAGAGCTTTACTTTTTACAGTTTCTAATTTTCTGATATTGGTGATTATTGTGGGCGTCTAGGCAGGTGATGCATAATTAAGGAAGGGGGGGAGGTTTTGTCTATATACGACTGTGAGGGTTTCTTTATGTTGGCCAAAGTTTGGTCCAGTTAGAGTTTTCAGTGAATTTAGTTTATGTGTGGACATTGAAGTGATATTTTGTGTGTGGGTGTGTGGGAGGTGGTGTCATATGTATCAAAGGTCAAACCGAGGAGAATGGGTTTGTTTACTGAGGAAGTGTTTTGTTTCATAGGAAAATTGTTTGGTGGATATTAGATACTAATCTGTCTGGCGTGAGTAAGGTTATAAATAGTGGATTTTTGAGGTAATGCAGTCATCCTGTTTGTTGTTAGCCACTTTCCAGTTGGATTATATATTGTTGCAGTTCCCTGCATGCTATATTTATGGAAGGATTTTGAGCTGTGATTGTTAGATCATCAGCATAACTATTAACTCTGGGATGAGGGAGGTCGTGCACAAAAAGGTTAAAGAGTGCAGGTGAAAGAATGGCTTCCTGGAGGACACCATTATATAATTTATAAGTGTGGAAGGAGTGGTGTCCATGTATGACCTAAGGTGTGCGAACGGATAGGAGATTTCCTATTATTTTTTCTCATCGATTGTTATATCTGTTTAATATTTTGTCTATGAAAAGGTGACAGGAAACTGTAACAAATGCCTTGCTAATGTTTATTGCTACTAGGTGAGTATGCTGAGGGAAAGGGGGCGAGTATGCTGATGGGAAGGGGGGTCTTTAGTTAAAACCAGCGAGAATATGTTGGGTTAAATCGGTTAGAAGAGTGGTAGTAGAATGCTTTTGTCGAAAACTATGTTGTGAATCTGACAGGGGAATAAGGGGACAAATTCTATTGAGGATTAATTTTTAAAGTACTTTGGATATTGTAAAGAATAATAGTATGGGTCTATAAGAAGTTAGGTTATTCGGTAGTTTGTTGGGTCATAAAATTGATACTATGTGTGTGTGCTCCCTTCCTTTGGGTTTCCTCTTCTCTTTGCTGACTCATGTATAGTTTTCATTCAGATTGTTCCATTTCAGCCCTTGTTGCCATCCTCCTCCTCCTTTCATATTAATGGTGGTGCTCCTCAAGGTTCTATTATATCTCCAACTTTATTACTGATATTCATCAACGATTTTCTTAGCTGCTCTTCTAACTCTATTCACTCTCATGCCGATGACTCTCCATTATTCCACTCATTTCAAATTTGCTCCCTCGTTTGCATCTAGATTTGCCTCTCGTCTACAGCTTTTCCATTCAATTCTTGCCAATGTGGACGGAATTTCTCGGTGAAGGCACCGCAATCTTGCAAAATTCGACTCTTCAAATACTCAACTTCTGCACAAGTCCCTCTCAAAAACACCTCCTAACTTTCCTATTTCTTTCGACGGCTCCAACGTCTCACCTGTGAACAACAAACATTCTTAGACTGAACATAAACAACAAATTGTCTTGTAAACCTCATATTACAAGGTTGCTAATATGGTCTCAAAAAACTTTGAGATTGTGTTCAGATTGCAGAAATCTTTATCTTCTGTTCAGTTACTCCAGTCATATAAAGGTCTTATCAGCTCTTGTATGGTGTACTATTCTCACATTTAGGGTTGTTCCGGTACTACCCTTCTTTTGGATAGTGTTGAAGCTAAGTCTAAGAGACTAATAACCTGTCCCCTACTTTCGGACTCCCTAAACCCTTTTTCTCTATGACGTTACATTGGCGCACTATCTCTTTTGTATAGGTATTACAACGGCAGGTGTTCGAGGGAGCTCACCTCGCGCATTCCTCCACCACTGAGTCGCCCTCGTAGCACAAGAGGTGCCTTGCTCTCACATGAACATTGTCAGTATTCGAGACTAGGCTCGTTCGTTGTGGTGCCTCCTCCCTTCCAGCCACATCTGTTCTGTGGAACTCCTTTCTACATGTTTTTCCTGCTGTATTCAATCTTCCTCTCATTAAGACCAACGTCTGCGCCCATCTGAGAGAATTGCGTTAAGCAAAGGATTGGGTGGGCTTATTTTTCTTTCGTTTTTTGCCCATATTTAGGAAATAAGTTGGATGAAAAGGGAAAGGATGATGCATTGTAGTAATAAAACTGTGAATGGTAGGAAGGTGGCTGGTGCAATTAAATCCTTGGTGGATAAAAAGGGACTAAATCTTGAGTGAGCTAGGGTTTTGCATGAGGGTCTACTGTTACCTGTGTTAATAACTTTAATTCTGAACAATAAATAAATTCTACACTAGAAACCCTATATATTTTTGAAGTTTCACATAAACATGATTCTCTTACAAATGAATTATATTACAATACTTACTTCCTGTAAAGTGCCTGACTTAAACTTAAGAGATCGTAGAGTCATGAACTGTCGAACAACGTCGTCTGTGACTTCTTTTCTCTTCTCCTGGTGAGTACCAACCAGCTTTTGAAGAACCTAAATAATATATTTAATAACTCTATTAAACGAAGTTAATTCTTTTTTTTCTGCATATCTAATCCTTGAAATGGGCTATCTATCTATCTATCTATCTTTTTTTTTTTTTTAGTTGTCACCACCACTCACGGGCGAAGCCCTATTCAAGGAGGGGGTGTTGCACGCCTCAGAAGTACACAACTATCTATCTATCTATCTATCTATCTATCTATCTATCTATCTATCTATCTATCTATCTATATATATATATATATATATATATATATATATATATATATATATATATATATATATATATATATATATATATATATATATATATATATATATATATATATATATATATATATATATATATATATATATATTAGGGGGGTGGGGTGAGAGAGAATTAGCGGATAGCCGGATGCGGATATCCGGTACGAATACCGGATATCGGCCGGATGCCGGATAGTGAAATTAGCGGATAGCGGACCACCGGATATCCAGATCTTCTATAGCGTCAGGCAGGTGACTAATAAAAAAATTTATTTTGCTCATCATTGAGTAATTACTACAAGTTTTATTTAGATTATTTTTAATTTTTAAACTTTTTTTATTTTAAAAAAATAAAATAGAATTAGTGTATAAAAGTTCTTAAATAAATTTCACACTTGAAAATGCCATTTTATAAACTAATTAATGAAAAGTTACGGACAGATTTTAATTATTTATTTTTTCAGTGTATACAGTTGGGTATGTTGGCTTTAAACTGGCAAACTAAATTTTTTTTTCCCAAACCGTGCATAGTGGTTAAATCGCTGGGCCTAATTTGGCATTCATCCCCCAATAAAAATTGATGATGGGGTGAATTGGGCCCCCATTGTTATTCTTATTTTATGTAGCCTATTATTATTGACATTTTTATTACGTATAGCTAATTTAAATATAATAAACAGTTACTTATATTAGGTAAAAATTAAAATAAAAAATGAAATTTATATGGAAAATATGAATTCAAAAAAGTGTCAAAATTTGTCCTTGTCCACGAATGGGGTGAATTGGGCCACCACATTTTTATTCTTATTTTATTTATCATTATTAAAATTTTAATTACTTATTACTAATTTTAATATAATAAACAATTTCTATATTAAGTAAAAATTAAAATATAAAACTGAATTTATACATAAAAGAGGAATTTAAAAAGATGGCCCAATTCACCCCACAATGGTGGTCCGATTCACCCCTTCAAACTGAGTCTAAATGATCTTTATTTAAACTTTAATAAAACTATGATTATTAGAATTACATTATTATTTTTTGTGTGCTTATGACCTACTATAGGGCCTTGATTTTCAGAAAAAAAAAATCCAAAAAGTGTATTAGGGGAAAGTGGGGAACGTCACCCCGCCTGACGCTAGTGCTTTGCATACTCTAATGCGGTGCGGTACCCAAAATTCCGATGCTCAACCAACTATATATATATATATATATATATATATATATATATATATATATATATATATATATATATATGGCCAGTCTCCAGATTAGGTGCCCCCTCTAAAAAAAACACTATATCTACAAAAAAACTTAATATATTTTTGAATTAAGGGTACATTATAATGCAAAAACTAAAAAAAAAATAATAATTATTAATTTTAATAAATAACTCCAAAAAATAAGTTAATCGTACGTTTCAAAACTTAATTTAAACATGATGCCCATAAAAAATAAAATTTTCCTTATATCTTTTCAATACTTTAGGGAAAAAAATATACAAAAATATAAAAAATAAAAAATAAAAATTAAAGTTAAATTAAAATTAAAAAATTAAAAATTAAATATAAATTTAGGTTAAGTAAGATCATAAATAAAATTTAATTTCTAGACATGTATCTATCATAAGTGTGTGTGTGTGTATGTGTGTGTGTGTATGCGTGTGCGTATGTTCGCCTTAACATTGAAAAAGAAAAGAAGGGGGACTCATGACTTTGGAACGCGAAAATTTGCGGGAACAAGAGAATTATTATTATTACTTTTTTATCTCACTTTATTTTATTTCTTCTTCATTTTCTTGTTACTTTTTTTATCTCACTTTATTTTATTTCTTCTTCATTTTCCTCCATTACATTGTGCGCTGATTTCAAAAATGTATTCAGTTTTTACGTAGCTATCATAGTTTTTTTTACATACATGGGACATCTAATCTGGAGGATATATATATATACTCTCTATATATATATATATATATATATATATATATATATATATATATATATATATATATATATATATATATATATATATATATATATATATATATATATATATATATATATATATATATATATATATATATATATATATATATATATCAGAGGTGGACGTTCCGCAATTTAAGTCCGCAATTTCGCAATTGCGGAATACCAAAATAAATTGAGGAATTGCGATAATTTGAAAAATGTTGTGGA
>JABUQX010007909.1:0-5000 GCA_015478945.1 Trachelipus rathkii
AGAGAGATATACTGCAGTTCTGAAGGAATATTTTGCTCAATCCTGACAAAAGACTTCCCTATTATACCTTATTGGACTTCAGTTTTCTTTCTATTTTTTCTTGTATAAAAATTTTTTTTTAAGAAACTTTTGGACTCATCATATCCCCCCTCTAAAGAAATCTGCTTTTTCCATAGAAAACATAAACAACACCGCAGAAATATCCACATCTCATAACTTATTTTGGCACAAACCTCAATCATTCTTGTAATGCTTTACGTTGGCTCCCTCATGCATTTTCAATGTTTCTCTTGGTCATGGACTTCAAATTTCCCTTACACAGTATTCAAATTAAAAGTCCTAAGATTAACTATTATAAGGGCTTAATCATTAATGATTTCCTGTTATCCTTGTAAGTAATATTATAGTTTATAATTCCTATCATTTTGTAAATTTTAGTTCTAAATTTCTATCATATTTAAAATCCTTATTTGATTTGCCAACGTGAAATGCCTTATACTTTTTTCCTTAGAAATACGTTTGGTCACTCAATCAGAATATGCAAACCCAAGAAAGGTTTATTCGCAGTAATTGAGCTTTAATAAAAACGCATCAAGATCACAACAGAAAAATAAAACAATTTAAGTATCATCAGCCAAACTTAGAAATCCTCTATAATCTTTATACTTTGCACGACTTAAATTATTAATATGATTGAGGAAAAGGATTGTCCACAGAACTATGAAGGACTATGATCAATTTTTAAGAGATCTCATATTCATCATATATGATCATATTATTTGTGCATCAACCTAGTAGCATGGATGGGACACTTTTGTATATACTTTGATGAAATCTAATAAAAAATTTTCATCTATTTCTTTTTTCTCGCACATACAATTTAAAATTCGCAAAATGTGTTTTCTGACAGACCAAATGTTTCGCTAAAATCTATATATATAGGTATATATATATATTTATTATATAATATATATATATATATATATATATATATATATATCTATATATAGTATATATATATATAATATATATCTTATATATATATATATATATATATATATATATATATATATATATATATATATATACTTAACTTTATATATATCCTAATATATATATATATATATATATAATATATATATATAATTATACTATATATTATATATATAATATATATATAATATATATATATATATATTATAATATTATATATATTTATATATAATATATAGTATATATATATTTTATATATATACTTACTGTATATATATATATTATATACTATATTATATATATAATATATATATATATATATATTATATATATGATATATATATATATATATATATATATATATATCTACCTTCCCTTCTCAACCCCTGACGCAGCCCGCTTTATCGGAGAGCCATAGCGCGGCGTTCAAGTACCTCGCCGCGGCAACACGGCTCCTCCAGAGAATCTTTCAGTGTTTGAAATATTTCCAGAATTGCTCTGGGTTGAGCACGTTAGATAGGCCAGGAGAAGTAGAGTGGATTGTGGTTTTCGGGGCTGGTTACAGTTTGGATCAGATATTTGTAGTGGTTTTGGTTTGAAGTGAATTATGTGACATTTTAGTATTGTAAGTTTTGGGTGGTGGGCCGCATCTTAAATTTCGGCCATGGATTTTGTATCTGGTCTAGTTCTTGTAGGAGTTTAATTCTGGTGCTATTCCTGAATGATATTTGTCTAGAATGTCGTTTGGTGATCTTCATCTTAGGTAGTGTTCTGTTAGATGTCGTGTGGATTTGTTTGATGTATGATGTGTTGTTTGGTGGCCGGAATAAAAATAAAAGGAATGTTGTTCAGAATTTGTTTGTAGTATAGGGCTGGTGAAGAAGGAGGTGGTTTGAGTCTGTGATGGGGGGTAGTAGGGGCTAAATGGTGGCAATGGGTGTTTGGGGGTGTTTGGTTTTGGGCAAAAGATTGTGTGGCCCATCATGTTTCAGGTGTATGTCTATGGATAGAATTTTTGGTTTCTTTTTGTGTAGGTGTGTTGTGGCGTAAGTTGATGTACATTCTCGTTATGATTTGCAGTGCTTTGTTTTGCGTTGGGCTTGGAGTTTTCTTTATGTTGTTTTTAGTCAGTAATGGGTGCCGCCAAGTTGGGAGAGGCATAGTTTTCAGAATTGGGCGAATGTTTGTTTGTAATATTGGTGGTGGATGTTTGTTTGTTGTTTGTGAAGTCTGTGCCGGCGATGGTTCTTAATATGTTTAGTTTCTTGTTTGCTGATGAAATTATGTTGTCTGTGTGTTTTGTAAAGGTGAGATGAGTGTCAAGTGTTACTCCGAGGATTTTGGGAGTTTTGTTGAGGGGTATAGCAATGTTATTTAAGAAGCTTGGTTAGTGAGGTGCCAGAGTTGGCGGTCAATAGTTGTTTAATGTGATTTGAACGATTTGTTTGGTGAGGCGGACATTCTGTTTTCTATTAGCCATGTTTGAAGTTTATCGATGTATTGTTGCGTCAGGTTTATGGCAGTGTTTAGGTTCTGGTGTGTTGTGGCTACGGTAATGTCGTCGCCGTAGATTGTTGTGTTTGTGTGGTCTGTTTGTGGTTGTGGGAGGTCGGCTGTGAAAAGGTTGAATAATGTGGGGGATAGGATTGCGCCTTTGGGTACTCCGTTGTTGATGTTTACTGTTCGGGATTTTGTGCTGTTTGTTTATATTTGTGCTGTTCTTTCTGATAGGAAATTGGAAATCCATTTCATTAGGTTAGTGGGGATATTTGATTTTGTTATTTTATGAATTAGATTAGGTTTAGGTACTGAGTTAAAGGCTTTGTTAATGTCGATTGCTATGATTATTGTTTTGTGAGTGGGTTTTGAGTTTAGGCTGTTGATTGTGGGTTTGGATGATGTTTATGAGTGGCGGTTGTTGGTTGATTGGTTTTGTTTGAAGCCGTGTTTGGAAATTTTGTGCTTGGTGATGTGTGGAGTTATTTTGTTTGGCATGATTTTTTCTAGAGTTTTGCGCAGTGTTGATAATAGAGAAATGGGAGCGATATGATGAGGGGTCAGAGGGGTCTTTTCCTGGTTTTAGTTTTGGTATAATGATAGCTTTTTCCAGATAGGGGGAATGAAATTTAGGCCAGTAAAACTGTTGTATATTTGTGCTAATTGAGTTATTGCAGTTCCCTAGGTGTTTGAGGTGTTTGTTTGAACATGTATGTCTGGGCCAGTGCAGAAGAGTTTTTAAAGTGTCCTTTGTTATGTTTTTCTGTAAGCCAGTTGTTGGTTATTTTATTGTTTGGACGTGGTTAGTTTTATTTCTTGAGAGCTTTGATGATTTTTCCGTTGTTTTGAGGGTGTGTGGGTTTTTAACCTTGCTTTGCGAAGTGAGTTGCAAGAATGTTTGCGTGTTGTTTGATAGATTGTTTTTTTTGTGTGTTTGGGTTTTGATAAGATTCTTGAGTGTATGTTTGTTGGTTTGGTTGAGTTTTTTCTAGTATATTTATTTGTTTTCCACGCTCTGGTGTTATTCGTGTGTTGGATGTTTTTGGTGAGTGTTTTCTTGTGTGAGGAAAGTTTGGAAGTTGTTCGAAGAATGTGTAGTTGGTTAAATTTGTGTTTGGGCGTTTAGGGGCGTTAAATCTGTGGTTGTCGTTTGTAGTGATACATGTGTGATTAAATTCTTCTGGTGACGTTATCGTTGTTTAATTAGTTGTTTCAATTTCGGGCGTTATGGTTGGGTTGTATCTTTTAATGTATCCTCTAGGAATGAATTGGTTAGCTGTTTTTTGGATTATTGAAGTAAAATTTTGTATGGCTTTGTTGACTGTTGATGTGTTTGTGATATTTAGGGGATGTATGTTGTTTTCTATATAGTTGGTGAATTGTGTCCAGTCGGCTTTTTTGTAGTTTGTATATGTTTTCCTGAGTGGGTAGTTTGTTTTGTTGACATTTAGGTATTTTATGATATTGGGGAGGTGGTCGGAGTTTAGATCGGTTTGTGCTGACTAGCGGAGTTTAGTGTTCAAATTTGGTAAATATAGTGTTATGTCTGGTGATGTACATGTTTGGTTGGTCTAGGGTAGGTTTCTGGTTTGGTTGTTTGTGTTGTTTAGGATGTTTAGGTTTTCGAGGTTGGATATGATGTGCGTTCCTCTTTGGTCTGCTTCTTGGGCGTTGTACCATGTAGGATGGTGAGCGTTGAAGTCATCTCCCATTATGAGATTTGGGAGATGAGAGATATCGGTGAGGTTTGGTTTGTAATATCTGGGGCAGTGTGGTGAGGTGTGGTGGGGAATGAAGAGGTTTATTAGGTTGTGTGGCTTTTTATTTATCATTGTTATGAAAGATTGTATTTTTGTGGTGTTGTCATTTAGTGCCGTTGTAGTTTGTAAGGTGGTGTTTGTGTATGGTAGTGAGTTGTGTATAAAATTTACTATGGTTTGGGGTGTGAAGATGGCATCATAGCCATGGAATTTTGGTTCTGGATAATTCTCGGATAGGTGGGCTTCTTGTATCATGGCTATGTGTATGTTGTGTTGTTTTAAGAAGGCTTCTATTTCTTTGATTTTGTTGTGTAGTCCGTTTGTGTTGAATTGTAATATGTTTATGGTGTGGGTTTGTCTGTGTGTTGTGGTGGTTATTGTGGGTGGAGTGCAGACTTGGCAAATTCAGATGTGTTTTGAAGGGGGGTAGCGTGGTGAAAGGAGAAAAGTGTTTGTGTATCCATTGTGTATATCTATTGCAGTTTATGGAGTTTCTTCTTACTATCTTGTTGCACATTGGACATTTGTAAGTTCCAGGTCCAGAATTTGTTTCTATGTCCTCTGCTTTTAGAAGTAAGGCTGAAGCATAAGTTGGGAAAGTATGTCTCATAATGATAAAAATGAGAAATAAAGTAGTTGAGTGGTAAAGAGTTCCGTATGTGATCTCGCATTTCTCCGGTAGCGGCGGCGGTGCACAAACGCTGTCGCGGCAACACCTCAATTTCTGGTGGGGGGGGGACGCGAACATCT
>JABUQX010007909.1:15000-20000 GCA_015478945.1 Trachelipus rathkii
CTTAACGTAAAACGGAACCATTACTTTGAATTTAAAAACACCAATCAAATACTACCTGTGTAGTGGAGAAACAAGAAGAAAAGATGACTGCAAGTCTTCCACTACATAATTGGTGAACCCAGGAGCAGAAGAACACCCTCTAAAGCAGATGAATACCCTCTCAAGCAGAAAGAAACCCTCTCAAGAAGATGTCTACAGACAACGAAAACCAGCAGCCTCCTGCTGAAGAACAGATTGAAGAAACGATTGCTGGGATAAGGTGAAGCCCCCAGTATTTGCTGAAACTTCCGTTCCGACTTAGTTCAGAGTATTGGAGACCCAATTCTATCTTGGAAAAATCACCTCGGAGAAGACCAAGTATTTCCACGCTCTCTCCAAGCTGCCAACAGACGTCGTCGACCATATCTCCTCTACAGAACTTGATGCCCAGGCCTAAAGTCCGATGAAGAAAGCCGTCGTTACCATCTACGAGAAAAGCAAGACGGAGTTATTCAACGAGTTTATGTCAAAACAAGCCTACAGTGGCAAGCCTTCCCTTCATTTACGAGAAATGCTCCGTTATGGTACCAAATTAAAAATTGGAGAAGACATCATCCATCCGAATGCAGTTCTTAAAAACTCTTCCAACCCATATTCACCTTCACAGACAGCACCTACCCTTGAACAACTTAGCGAACTAGCAATTGATCTAGTTGTTTTGGTATTGTCAGCTCCTGTCATGGCAGTGCCAAAAGCAACGACTGCAAAAACAACTACGTCATCATCATCATCATCATCAGCAGCAGCAGCAGCAGCAGCAACAACAACAACAACAACAACAACAACAACAACAACAACAACAACAACAACAACAACAACAACAACAACAACAACTTGCGCAACTTGCTATCAATGTCGCAATATAAGATATAAGCGCTTCAATTTCAAGCCTATCTTCTTCAATGGTAACCAACATGTCACTATTTTCCACAAATGTCAATTGTTCCGCAGCTAATGGCTCGCCTATCAAGTGTTATGATGAAATAGCAGCAGCTGTGTCGTAGAAAATACTTGAGGAGGAAATGAGAAAGAAGCAAAGCTAGAATTCCCATTCTATCAAAATTTCAGAAAGGCATTGAGGGAAAGGAACCTGAAAGATTCTCTCTCTCTCTCTCTCTCTCTCTCTCTCTCTCTCTCTCTCTCTCTCTCTCTCTCTCTCTCTCTCTCTCTCTCTCTCTCTCTCTCTCTCTCTCTCTCTCTCCCCCTCCTCTCTCTCTCTCTCTCTCTCTCTCTCTCTCTCTCTCTCTCTCTCTCTCTCTCAAATCTCTCTTTTCTCTCTCTCTCTCTCTCTCTCTCTCTCCTGCATCTGAGGATAAAAGAATTTCTAGTGATATGGAGAATAGATTTTGCACGATTTCTGGATGAAATATAAGCTGCATGAGTTTCTAGAGTTCGAAGACGAAGGTAATTCCTGAAGGCAGCGTCCAAGGCAAGCAAAGCTAAACCAAGGCTTAACAGGTTTAGTTGAAGGGAAAGAATATGGAATATCCTCCTCCATGCCAGAGAGAATCTCCTTGGTTATGCGTTCGGCAGATTCCGAGGGAAACCTCCCATCGAAACTGGTCATTCCATGGGAATTCAAACAAGTACAACCGCATGTTCGACAAGTTTGCAGCAAAGAAGTAACAAAAACATTTCCTCGTCGTAGAGAGGGTTTTTTCCTGCGGAAGACATGAATAAATAGATCAGAATACAGAGATAAGAATGTGACTGGATGAAGCTAACGAAGGAAAGGGTTTAACTGTATAGGGAGAAGGATTAGAAGTTAAGAAAAGGCGTAGAATGTTTGGTTCATCTCCAAGACGATCAGGGATATAAGTAGTGAGCTGCACCAAATGCTCGAGGTCATTCTGGATAGAAAAGTGGTAGGCAAGTTGACCATGCAGCTGAATCTTGGGAAATGAAGGATAGTTTTAGCCATTAGGTAGAAAATTCGAAAGACTCCAAATCAGAGACAGAAGAACAAACAGCATTTTTGGATACACAAACGCAACAGCTGCCATTGACTGACAATTGAGGATAGAAACAACAAGAAGGAAGAGAGTAGGGTTTGCTGTCAGCACGCTTTAACATTTGAGTTTTGTTTAAGAATTAGAGATGACGCTTGGAGGAGGAGGAGGAGAGGTGGTTTTCAACAAAATGAAATTAAAGTAAAGGCCATGAAGGTTGCAGAAATTTATGAAGAAAGAAGATCGTTCATGAGAACAGGTCCTCATTTCCGTTACGGCATCAACTACACCGCAGGAAGCCGTTAACTTCCAAGTGGTAAGGAGGAAGGGTCTAATTTTGGATGCCGCACCTCCCTCTTGGCTCTCTTGAGGCTAATCGTCGTGTCGATGCCGTTTTTGGTTTTATTTTTTGAAGGGAAACTGTTGTCTATAATATTGTTTTATGGTGTGTGATAAAGGAGACCATTCCCAATGTAAGAAGAATGAGGAGATGTGAGCGAAATATGTCAAACTATTGGATACTGGAGTGCATTGGGATGTGACACAACACTCCATATATGCCCAAAGGGGAATAATCTCATCGCTTACAATGCGCAACATCCTCCCTCTTTAATATATATATATATATATATATATATATATATATATATATATATATAATATATATATATATATATATATATATATATATATATATATATATATATATATATATATATATATATATATATATATATATTTAATATATATATATATATTATATATATCATATATAATATATATATATAAATAATATATATATATATTATATATATAATATATACAATCTTTAATATTATATAATATATATATATATATATATATATAATTTTAAGTGAATCATTGTTTATATAAAAAATCGGGTGTTTGCTTTTAGTCAAGAGGGTGAAAGAAAAAAAGAAATTTATTGTGAGTCTTGAATCACGAAGTTTTGTCTTTCTTTTGTCTCTCTCTTTCACTAATTGGAATTGGTTTTTGACCCTCTTAATTGCATTGTTATGTTTTTAATGGGATTCGTGTAAGTATTCGTGTAAAATTCACACGTACAAAATGATATGCTCTCTCTCTCTCTCATCTCTCTCTCTCTCTCTCTCTCTCCTCTCTCGAACCTCTCCTCTGCTCTCTCTCTCTCTCTCTCTCTCTCTCTCTCTCTCTCTCTCTCTCTTCTCTTCTCTCACATACACACACACACACCTACACAAGCACAGTGATCTATTTATATATAAATATAATATATATATATATATATATATATATATATATAGTATATAAGATATATATATATATATAATATATAATATATACTATTATAAATAAAGCTAATATATATATAATATATAAATATATAATTTTTTGCTACAATACATCTTTCATACATCATTTTTTGTAATTTTTTTATTTTTATTTTCAGTTTATGATAAATAATTATTAATTTTCAGGTTAATTTAAGTTTTTTAATTTTCTTTTACCCGTAGGTCTATTTTCTTCTGGCCACGTTTCCATCATTTTATGAGTATCATCAATCAACTCTAAATTCCACAAACTTCAACACAATTTCGTTTCACAATTTGCTTAAATTTTCCACATTTTTGAACTGTATTTAATTTCGCTAATTTTTTTTATTTGCTTTTGGAAAGTTACTTAAAATTCTTCATTTTCTTTTTTTTTTCTTTTTTTTTTTTTGCAACTTATTTCGTTATTAAAATATTCATTTTAGCAGAAGTTTTCATTTTTCTTATTTTTGAACAAAATATTTTTATAAAAAATTCTCTCTCTCTCTCTCTCTCTCTCTCTCTCTCTCTCTCTCTCTCTTCTCTCTCTCTCTCTCTCTCTCTCTCTCTCTCTTCTCTCTCTCTCTCTCTCATATTCTCGATTTCATTCTATTCCTTCCAATCAATATAAACTGCATCGCAACCTTCCTCCCACACCTAATCAAATAAATTTTTCCTTTTTTTTTTTTTTTTTTTTTTTTTTTTTGCACTTTTACATAACCACACTAATATCAAATCATTCTCCTTTCACACAAACCTAAAATATATTTATTTTCAATCGTCTTACTTCCTTATTAATTTCCAACATCAAAAAATAATTTGTCAATGCACAAACTCTCAGTACCGAAATCTACGCAATGATAAATCTACACCTTGTTGGGATTGTGCTTACTTAAATGTGGATCCAGATTTCTCTCATTCATTTATAAGAATTAGACATTGAGAAGCAGATATTGTTGTTGTTGTTGTTGCTGTTGTTGTTCGCTTTCGCTTTTGGCTCTCCTCCAATATATATCCCTTCATCCTCTCTCTTCATTCTCTCCTTTGCTTTCATATGTGTTAGAATTGATCTGAGTGGCAGTCATGACTGTTCCACACCGCAACAAACACTTAATACCCTTGAGAAGCTACTCTGATATTTTAACTTTTCTTTTAATAAACTTTTTTATTAAAAATTTTTAAGAACTTTTCAATTCTTGCATTTTAAGGTAAAAAAATATTGAAAAACTTTACTAATATCCTTCGTTTTTTAATGCCTCAGATGATTCTCCTATTTCGAATCAAATTAAATTTTTATTATTATTATTATTATTATTATTATTATTATTATTATTATTATTATTATTATTATTATTATATTATTATTATTATATTATTATATGTATTATTTATTATTATTTCTTTATTATATTATAATATTATATATTATTATTATTATTATTATATTATTATATTATTATTATTATTATTATTATTATTATTATTATATATTATTATATTACCTTATTATTTATTATTATTATTATTATATTATATTATTCATTATTTTTTATTTTTTTTATATTATATTATTATTATTATTATTATTATTATTATTATTATTTGGCGAGCGATATGGGGATTATTTTTGTAGAGTTTATCCCTCTGAGTAAATAAAGAACGGATATTTTATTTGCTTTTTAATTCCAGTTTTTCTTTTCTA
>JABUQX010007909.1:32500-40000 GCA_015478945.1 Trachelipus rathkii
TATATATATTATATATATCATATTAGTTATACTATATATATATATATAATATATGTATATAATATAATATATATAAATATATATATATTATATTATACAGAAAAAATTTAATTTAATATATATTATATAAATAGTATATATTATATATTATATATATATTATATATATATATATTATATATATATATATTATTTCTATATCTTATATTTTCTACACATATCCTAAATTCCCCTTATTTATTTTATATTTAATTATATAGTATATTTATTAGCTAGTATTAAATATATATATATATATAATATAATATATATATATACTATATATATAAAAATTATGTATATAATATAATATATATATATATATATGATATATATAGTACATATATATATTATTATCACTGATTCCCACATAACTGCGATTAAAAGAGCTGCAGATCAGCTATGCTCAAGTAATAGTAAACTTCGGGGCTGCTCAAACAATGCAGTTCAAATAAATAATTATTATTATCATTTAAAAAAAAAAAAAAAAGTTCGTACCTTACGGGCATTGTCCTATTCAAGGAAGGGAAGGGAGCTACTCTAGGTAATTGCTACATAGTATTTTTATGAGAAATCGAACCCTAGCCTCATGCCTCACGACTCAGATAACTTCAACCTATAAAGAAATGTCCCATACACTACTCTTCTCTAAATTACCCTGTGTTGTATCAATCTATTCTCTCCATCCATACTAATGTCCTGCTTATTAATAGTCTCTTTACTCCATCAAGCCACTTCCAAATGGGTTTGCCTCTTCCCCTATTACCTGTCACTTGAGACAGAAAATCCTTCTTAGCCAGTCTATCATCATTTATTGCAAGCATGTGTCAATACCATATCAGTACTGTATATTATTTTATTTACTCTTTCCACCAAGCATGTCTCCTAGAAGTAAACATCTCTTGTCCTTGCAATTCTGATCTTATCCCCTCCTTTCACTGCACAAATACTTCGTAAGCCTTTCAGTTTCAAAACCCCAATTCTTTTTTTATTATTTTTCGAATTTAATACCCATGTCTCACATCCATGTAGAACAGCAAATTAATTTTTACATTCGTAGAAATTTTCTTTTTTTCATATTTCTCTAAGACAACTTTCTGCACCCTTCGCAAACCTATGATCAATCTTTTCATTCATCTTTCTTAAAGCCACTATTCATTTCCAACCTATATTGACTTTACGCGTTCTGTGAATGTATTGACAAATAATTTTCATAATCTAATGTCTTCTTGTCCTTTGTAATATTTTAGTCCCTTTCCTTTGGGATATCGCATGTATATTCAGCGCCAATTTGAGAGTAATTAATATTTGAATCAGCCACCAAGAACAGCATCATGAGTCATAAGGTAGAACGCTGATCTCCCCTTACTTCATCGTGCCCAGAATGCAACTCTATGCTCGACTCGGTTTTATTCTAATTCGAGCTACTACTAATCTTTAGAAATATATAAATAGGCCGCCATCGGAAAAATTACACACCCTCTCTCAAATATAACTCAAACTGTTAAACCACAAGCATTATCTCCTTTTTATTATTATATTAAATATATATATAATATATTTATAATATATATTATGATAATATATATATATATATATATTATATATATGAATATAATTATAATTATATATATAGATATATATATATATAATATATATACTATATATTATTATACTAATTATAAGTAATGCAATTTGTCGTTTTTCACGCTAATCGAGCACTGGTAACTATGCTTTACTCTTCTAAAGTTTTCAATGCAGAAGCGCGAATGTTTTCCGCGGAAAATTATAGACCTCCGCTATGTACGAATTCGGGTTGTGAATTCGACGTTATTATATATTATGTATATTATATTATATATATCATATTAGTAATATATTATATATATTATTATATATTATATATTTAATATAGTAATATATATAGTATATATACATATATGTATGTATATACTATATATATATATACTAATATATCAATATTATATATAGTATGTTATTATATATGATATATTATATATGATATAATATAATATATATATATAGTATGCTATATATAAAATAAAATTAAATAAATATATTTATGTATATATAGTATATAATATATTATTAATACATATATATATAATATAGTATATATTTATAAATATATATAATATATATTATATATATATAATATAATTAATATATAAATATATATGATATATTATATATTATTATTAATATAGTATATTATAATATATAATATATATATAGTATATATATATTATATTATATATATATATATATACTATATATAATATTCTATTAATATATATATATTATAATATATAATATATATATACTGCAATTTTGCAAAATAATTAAACGATTTTTAGCCATTTTATATAGCTAGAGGCGAAACATTTTCGATATGGAATATAGTATAGACAGCTAAGCAGCATCACAGAGCGCAGAAAAAAAATTCTAATATATATACTATATATATAATATAGGTATATAATATATATAATCTGCTAGTATTATAATATATAATAATATAAATATAATTATTTATTTATATTTATATTATATATATATAATAATATAGTATATTATATTATATTATAGAGAGAGAGAAAGAGTAGAGAGAGAGATAGGAGAGAGAGTCTATATATTATGTATTCATTCTTGGAATGTGATTGTAACTGGCCTGCTGTATCGAACAGAGCCGATATATATAGTATATATATTATATATATATATTATTAATATATCTATATTAATATATATAATTATATATTATATATATATTATATTAATATATATTAAATATATATATAAGTGTGTGTGTGTGTGTGTGTGTGTGTGTGTTGTGTGTGTGTTGGTGGTGTGTGTGTGTGTGTGTGTGTGTGTGTGTGTGTGTGTGTGTGTGTGTGTGTGTGTGTGTGTGTGTGTGTGTGTGTTGTGTGTTGTGTGTGAGAGTGGAGTGGTCGTGTATTTCGTGGGGATGTAGAGCGCACAGCAAAAACCGGATGAGAAAAATATTTACTTTAAATTAAAAGGGTTTCGGACTAAGCTTTAAAGAAAATTTTGGGGATTGGATGTCGGAGCTGCAAAAAAAGTCTTACCGGCCTCAGCCGACTGGATGTAACCAAAGAAAAGTTGTTTAATTTTCTCTCAAAGTATGAAGTTTTCGAAAAGAATAAAAATTTTAATGAGAGAAATGACGAGTCGAAATTGATGACGTGATCTCGAAATTGATGGGTAACTCGAAATTGATGATCGTAATCTCGAAACTGATGATATATTCTTGAAATTGATGAAGTAATCTCGAAATTGATGAAGTAATCTCGAAATTGTTGAAGTAATCTGTTCACCGGCATCGAATCTTCAGTATGCATCTTTAAAAAGGCGCAAGAAAGTATTTATTAATACTAACCACTAAGGCATTATTATTGTTGATGAATAAGTGGAAGCATTTACTGCTGATTAGTTCTCCCTTCTCCCTTCCTACAGCAGAAATCTTAATGTAGAGAACACTCCGTTTGGTGACGTAACAATGCTTCACGGTACTTTTGATTAGGGTTTCCAAGAAAAATATCAAATGCTTTGAATTAACTGATTTTTTTCACGTGATTTTTTTTTAATGAAATTACTAGTGCATTACATATTAATCAATATTTTTTCAGTTTTCACTAAAATATTGACAAGGCAACACTCTCATTAGCTTCAGGTTTATCTTTGTTGCCGATACTGTGTCCTAGGCCGTATAACTTATGGATTTTGCCATGTGGAGCTAGTATTAAAAATAGGATATAATGATAGTAGTAATAACCACAAATACCAGGCTAACCATTCAGCGCTCAGTATTCCTCTGACGTCACTAAGCCCCTCCCCTTATTGCTTCTTTGTTTGTTGTTTGGTTGTTGTTATTATTGTTTATGTTGTTGTTGTTCGTTTTTGTTGTTGCTGCTTGCTGTTGCTGAGCGTACGGACACACACACACACGCACACACACAAACAAACACACACACACACACACACACACACACACACACCACACACACTACACACACACACACACTGTAAATTTGTATCATGTGATAATGAAAATATTATTTTCCCTTTTATATCTATTTCATTACAGAAAGCAGATTATGTTTTTTGTTTTTTAACCCTTTTCTCTTATTTACGCCTTCCCTTTCAAATTTCAAGTTTTGGAACGGTTCTTAATTCAATTGCTTTGGGCAGGAAGAGTCAAAATTTTTACTCCATAATGGACCTTATTCCTTATATATATATATATATATATATAAATTATATAATATATTATAATATATATATATATAAATATATATATATATTATATAATATATATAATTAATATTATAATAATATATATATATTAATATATATAGTATATAGTTATCAAGTGGCACTCCCGCTCATTTTAGGGTAGTCCGCTAGCTGCACCTCGCACTCGAGAAAACATAGTCCCTAGCGCTCCTCGCATTATTCGGACCAATCCACACTCCGCTATTGCAAGAGTCGCACGTCGCACGTCCGCACGTCTCCGCAATAATGTGCGACTTTACAAAAGATTTTTAATATTAATACTAAATAGTATATATCCTTACAAAAATTAGATTATATAATAAAAAATTATATAAAAATTGAATGAATATTTATAATCCTTCTCAATGTCGTCTTCAAAAGACAAGAGATCCTTATTACCTTTCAAAAAGATTAGAGTGTCCTCAAAATTTAAAAGCAGTTAAGGCTGACCTCTTTGCCCTCTAAAATATCCCCCACAATTATTAATAATTCCGCTCTACGCGCAGAACTTAGTGGAGAGTGTGTATTCATATTTATGAACAAGTCAACAAATTCTGCCTATGGCTGAAAAGGAAAGATGTCTTGGTGAGGGATTGCTGTGTTTAGTGTCAGCTTCCAGCATCATGCATTTAAAGGTCCTCACCTAATCATCTGTCGCCCTTTCTAATATATTTTGACACGTGCTCTGCCTACCATAGATAGGTCTAATTCTCGTCAAGACTTTGTAGAATCATGTAAGATGCCTACTGGTACTCCTGAAAGTCGATGCTAAGCTTACGTATCAGCGTCGGTATAGGTTATAATTATATATATATATATATATATAGTATATATTATATATATATCATATATACTAATAATATATAGTATAATATATATATATTATATTATATATTAGTCTATAAGTTCTGTGTAAACTCAATATATATATATATATATATATTATATATATATATATTTATATATATATAATATATATATATATTATTATAATAATTATTGTGTAAAGTACTGAACATTTCGTTCCTGACTTGATATTCGAGGTATATCGATAATATCGATTAATCGATGTCCTGGATATATCGTATATTTATATTATATAGTATATTATATACTATTTAATAAAATATATAATATATATTATAATATATATATAATGATATATATATATAGTATATATATATAAATTTATCTTAATATTATACTATATATATATATGTATATTAATATTATATTATATTATATTAGTCATTATCTATATATATTTATATATGATATATAATATAATATATATATATATAGTAGTACTATTAATATATTCAAGATCATTCCCAAATTGGTTTTGAGATTATAGAGTAAGAATTAGATTTGTTGGGCGAATAAATGTCCAAAAGGTACTCATTTTTGGGATTTTAATTGTTTTACTTTAATAAATTAAATAACGAATTACCCACGTATCCGCCCCGATGCTCAGGAGTCGGGTCTCTCGGCTCTAGTGACTAGGGGGGGGACTAACCCCCCTCCGAAGGAATGGTCTCCGAACCCCCACTCTTGTGTGTCTTTTGGTGTCGCGGGGGTTCCTCCGACGATCCCCTCCGGGGTATGAAACGTCCCCCCTTCCGTCCCCCATCGGCTTCGAGCCCCCTTAAAAAGGGGTATTACTCCATATTAAAGGGGCTCGTTGACCCCTGTTGCGTATAAAGTAAGCCCTAAACTCTTACTAATTCCGACTTATGTAGTTGCCGAAAGATAATATATATATTATATATAATATATATATATATATATATTATATATTATATATGATATTTTATTATATAATATATATAATTATATATATATTATATATATATAATATATCTAGATATATATATATTATATATCTTCACGGAAAAAATTTAAACCAGTCTACAACTGTTTTGAACTAAAATCAACGGTACTTGAACCTTTGTTAACTGTTACATCTGTACAATAAATAAAAACAAGCTAGAAAAAACCTAGCAAACTCCAAGTGTTTGGCGCATAATCGTTTTTGGTTCATAACAAATATGCAAATAGGTCGTATAAATCATATTAATAGTTAAGTAACATCACTGTCCAAAAAATTTACACTAACTTAAACCATCTCAAAGCACAACTAAATATTGGCATAACCTTAAAAGCCTACACTTATTATTCCCTAATTTGCATATTTTTCCTAAATATTCTCCACATCCTATCTCCATATTTTTCTTCAAAAGAACTATGATTCCAATATGGTGAATTTAATAACATATTTCCCCGACTCAGTAATTATTAGGTATAATCGATATACCTATATCGAATATCATTCTTAAATGCATAGAATTTTGGGGGGGTCAGACGAATTCTTCAGTTTAGCCTAAATTTTATATATATATAATATTTATATATAATTATATTATAATATATATTTAATAATATATAATATATATTATATATATTTATAATATTACTATATATATATATATAATATTATATTATAGGCCTATATTTTTACACAGAAGTGATTTAGATATTGCCTAGTTATTATAGTAATAATATATATTAATTAAAGTTATAGATGAGGGTAGTAGCTATTCAGTCTATATAAATCAATTTAAATTTGTATTTAATTATGGTACCATTAAGGAGGTTGAGATTATTTTTTGGACGTTTAATTATTAAAAAACAATAAGTCTTAGACCAAACCAATATTTGGGTTTAAACCAAAAAGTAAATATTCTTTTTCTTTTATATAACCAATAAGATTCTTTAATAGTAAATCTATGATTTTCATTTTTTAAAAGGTGCGGAACAAAAGAGCGGAACTTTTTTTGATCCGCACGTGCAAGTCCGCTAATTTCCTGACGACTCCGCACCTCCGCTAGTCCGCACCTATTTTGGTAGTCCGCTCGGAGCGGACTAGCGGACTAGCGGACTAAAGAGCGGACAGTGCCCACCTCTGATATATATATATATATATATATATATATATATATAATAATATATATATATAATATATTATATATAATATATATATATATATATATATATATATATATTATATATAATATTAAGTATATTATATATATATATATATATAACTTAAATAAATTAATTAATAATTATATTCACTTAACTTATT
>JABUQX010007909.1:45000-55000 GCA_015478945.1 Trachelipus rathkii
AGATTCTTCATAAACACCCTGCTATAGTATGCCTATAATAATTACCTGAGCCTCTGAGTGTAATTCTTGCCTCCAGCAGTAACAATAAAGTGAATATCGAAAGCAGCAAATCAATGAACTTCATAGAAAAGTATCAAAGTATAACAAAGATGACTGGGTCCGCGGGAAGATGTTTTAAACTGATGGAAGTACAAGAGCAAAGAGTATCCATATTTGACAAAAGTTGTTTGTACAATCCAAAGCTGTCCTCCGAGCAGTGTTGCCTGCGAACAGCTTTTCGGTGGCGTTGGGCATATCTATAAAGGCCGACATTATGAAGACAAAATCCAAAAACTTTTCATTTTTAAACATAACCTATCCATAATGGAATTTGAGTATTAACAAGGAATAAAGAAAGTTAATGACATTAATTTTAAATTAATCACTTTTCAAAAGGATGGAGGTTGAGGAAAGTTGCTGGTGGGATACATGAAGAGTTAGATCCCCGTCGCCTATCCTAGAAACACACAATAATATGTGTGACAAAAAATCTTTAATATTTTGCACGGATCTTACAAGGGTAAGGGCGTAAATTCAATTCCATTGTACTATATATATATATATATATATATATATATATATAGGCTCGATTCAGTACAAAAATATCTATATATATCTATATATATATATATATATATATACAAAATGCTTATAATTATAATATATATATATATATATATATTTATATATATATATATATATATAATATATATATATATATATATATATATATATATTATATATATATAATATTATATATATATATATATTATATAGGCTCGATTCAGTACAAAATTCTATAATTCTTTCATCAAAATACTTTCATCAACTAAAAACTGAAATAACAACCAACCAAAATCATTCCCAAATTCCTTCCATTCCATGACAGAATAATAGCCACTCAGTCTCCCGAAGGAGGTGTACGTAACCGTACACGAAAGCTCGAAGCTACCCTTAATTATAAAATGTAGTGTTTTAATATTAAAAGAATTAAGTGCCCCGTGTATAGATTAAAAATTAGTTTTAAACTTCCCAATTTTAGTCCCGTGATTAAAAAAATAAAATAATTTTTTAACTAATTGCTCCATGTAGTTTTTAAATACCTACGAAAATATGAAGGTCACCAAGGAGAAAAATCTTTCTTATATAATAATTATATATATTATATTTTAATAATATATATATTATTCATTATATATATATATATATATATATATATATATATATATATATATATATATATATATATATATACTCGTATAAAGTCTGTAATACATCAAATAATTGGAAATGATATCATTAGGATAAGTTGTGGATAAATCGTAAAAGCCAGAAAAGAGATTGAGAATTAGTTACGAGTGAATTCAGACAATGGCGTCTCTTTGTCTCTTTGTCACTTTATTTCTTTTCGACATTTAGTGAGTTCTTCCCATTCGTTCAATTTCGATTATCCAAAATTTATTTACTATGAATTCGTTTAAACCCCCTACGCACGATACAATATGCTGGTTCGATTTGAAGGGTAATTAGATGTATAAATTGGGGAAGCTCTACACATTGCCAAACTCCGATAATTGAAACATGCGTCATGGCTCCTTCAGTATCTAACTATCTAATTGGCAGCTTCAAGAGAACTGAATGCAAATCAGCCCAACGTTCAACAAAAATCCCCATTTATAGAGTGTTGTATATATTGCTTGGCCACCTAGAGTCCTAAACCAACCTCTCAACAGACCAATATCGTTCTGGCTAGCCTGCACAGCACCCGATCTGCAGGATCCCTGTAATTCGGACTCAGAAGATTGTCTCGTGTAGGGAGGTTTTTGATTTATTATACTCTTGAGTCTCAAAACTACTTTCAAATCTTCAATTAAAATATCATCATCATCATCATCATCATCATCATCATCATCATCATCATCATCATCATCATCATCATCATCAATCATCAATCATCAATCATCAGTCATCAAACATAAACCGGAAACAGACTCAGTAAAGGAACATGTAATTCGGTAGGAAAGCACGACTCCCATCTGCTCCATACCCTTAAGTGAGTCTAAAAAAAATCCCCAGTGGGGCTTCACAAGACTGCGACAGACCATCACAGTTTGTATCTCGTCAATGTAGAGTTCATCCCTTGGGTCAGACTCACAACCATACTCCCCTCACAAAACCCCGACATTCACTCTTATTATATACCTTTCTTCATGCCTCATCCACACTCACATTCCTTTTCTTCAGACATTCCTTTACTAAATTAATCCACTTATTCTTTGATCTTCCAACCAGTCGAATTCCATCACACTCACCATTATGCATCCGCTTAACCAACCGACTATCATCCATCCTTTCCATATGATCAAACCATCTTAATGCGCTCTCTTTGTAGTTCTCTCTTTAACGCCCCTCTTTACACCACACAACTCCGTAGCACGTTTATTCCTGATTTTATCAATTCTTCTCATACCTAACACTCCCCTAAGATTGTCTGTCTGAATAGGTTATATCTAAGATCTACACCACTTATTTCACACCATAGTTTCACTACTACAGTATACCAAGGATTTTATTGCACCAGCCAACTTCCTACCATTCACAACTTTCCTACTACATTCTGCTTCATCCGTTCCCTTTTCATCCAACATATAGCCTAGATATTTAAACTCAGATACTTGTTACAATTGCTCACCATCCAACATAAATAATTCCACATCGCTGACTCTCCTTTTACACACCCTACCAAACACGTTTATCAATCCACAAAACCAAATCATCAGCGTATAATAAGCAGGGCACCCTCCACTGTCTTCCATTCTCCATCAGTCTAATACCTTCCCTAACACCCCTACCTCTAATTTTTCATCACCTCATCCATATGCAAATTAAATAGTCAAGGAGACATAATACATCCGTGCCTCACTCCACTATTAATATTACACTATTCAGTCTCAACTACATTTATTCACACACACACACACACACACACATATATATATATATATATATATATATATATATATATATATATATATATATATATATATAATATATATATATATATATATATAATATATATAATATTATATATATATATATATATATAATATATATATATATATATATATATATATATTTTATATAAAGGTGGGCATTAACGCGTTTATCCGTTAATTAACTCGTTAATTTTTCCGTTAGCTTTAACTCTTCCGTTAAATTCGAAAAGAAGTAACTGACTATTAACGAGTTACATTTGCGAATTAACGTTAACGATAAAATTTTCCCCTACATTCGTTAACCATTACCTTAATTTACGAGTTTATAAAATATTTTCCTTATCAGAACTTTTAAATTGATTAGATTCGATTTCGGATAACAGATAAACTGGTTTTTGTTCCCCAAATTTTCTAACGCTCCTCCTCATGGCTCAAACAATGGTGTTTATTCTTACATGTTATTATCCCGTTTAGTAATGTTTAACATGTTTTTTTTATGCTGTATTCTCATTTCTTTTTGGTTCGCTGAAGAAAAAAATGATAGTGACTGTTGCCCGTTCAATGAGTCATCAACTCCTTTCGTTCGTTACTTGAACTTGCTTCTTATGTGGCTAGTGAAAAATATAAGTAGGCCTAATAAGCGTTGTAATTTATAAAAAAATATACATATTTGTATTAAAACTGCAAGTTGGTGATATCTAATTTTTTTAACAATTGGAGGTTGGTGGGTGGTGAGTTTTAGTTTAAGTTTTAATTAAGGTATTTACGCTGTACATATATATATATATATATATATATTATAATATATTATATATATTATATTATATATATATAAATTTTTTTATACAATATATATTATATATATATATATATATAAAAATATTATATATATTATATATATATATATATATATATATATATAATTATAATATTATATATAATATATAATATATATATATATATATACTATATATATATATATAATATATAAATTATATATATATATAAATAATAATTTTTCCATTAACATAAAATTTGAATATCTGCAATGCGTAATAAAAGAAAATTAACAATTAATTATTACTATTTCTACATATTTTGAAGACGTTTAACGTTAACGATTAACGTAAACTTCCGCTACATTCTTTACTAACCGATAAACGCTTTAATGATTAACGCCGTTAATTTTTTGTTAACGATTAAAGGATTAACTGCGTTAACTTTCTCATTAACGGTGTCCACCTTTTATATATTTATATATATATATATATATATATATAATATTATATATATATATATACTATATATATATATATATATTATATAAAAAATAATATAAATTTAATAATATAATATATATAGTTAGGAAATGTGTCATAAAAGTAATTAGTAGGGAAAGAAAGAAGGCCAAAAGGGTCATAGAAAGAAGATCAACGACAATTGTCCATAAAATCGTTTGCTCCACTATATATATATCTATATATATATATATATATTATATATATGTATATATATATATATATATATATATATATATAATATATTATATATATATATATATATATATATATATATATTATATATATATATATATATTTTATATATATTATATATATATATATATATATATATATATATATATATATATATATATATATATATATATATATATATATATATATATATATATATATATATATATATATATATATATATATATTATAATATATATATTATTATATATATATACATACATAGTATATATATATATATATATATATATATATATATATATATATATATATATATATTATATATAATATATATATATATATATATATATATATATATATATTATATATATGTGATTTTTGTTTCGTAAGTGGCAATATATGTTTTTAATTCCCTAGTCGGCTTTGTTCATCGTGAAATCCAACAGGAAAATTCACTGAAGTACCATGAGACAGTGGCCACGTCCTTTCATTTTTCTCGGTGTTATATATATATATATATATATTAATATATATATATATATATATATATATATATATATATATATATATATATATATATATTATATATATATATAGTATATATATATATATATATATATACATACAGTGTATATATATATATATATATATAGTGATATATAGTATATATATATATATTTATTAAATATATATATATATATATATATATATATAATTATTATATATATATAATATATATATAATAATAAAAATAAATAAAAAAAAATAATTATATAATGTATATATATTATATATTGTATCTTATATATTTATATATATTATATATAATATATTATTATATATATATATATATATTACTATAGTATAATATATATATATATATATTATATATATATAATATATATATATATATATATATATATATATATATATGATCGAATTTCTAGGTTCCAATATTCGCGAGTGTGAATGTCATGCGAATAATTTTTTTTTAATATTCGTGAATGCGATTAATTTTTCTGAATATTCGCGAATGCAAATGCGAATATAATTTTTTGATATTCAGTAATGCGAAAGTGAATACGAATATATATATTTTTTTAATATTCACGAATGCGAATGTACAAATTGTGAGTAATGTGCCACTTTTTATTCTAGGTATAAGTAGAATATTTTTGTTTTCTCTTGTAAGAGTTTATCCATAATAATTAATCAAGTGAATAAACTTCATTGAATTTCCTGTGTTTCGATGATGCAGAACGAGGACCCGCATTTGGATGCGTCCGGATCACTTACATCTTTCTCTAAATTTTGCTCTTTAAAAGAGGAAAAGCGCTTCGTTAATTTACAGAACTACAATTGATATCATAATCAATAGTTGAAATAAATTATTGTAATAATAATTTTTGAGTTCTTTCAACATTTAATCTGCTACGTTTTTCATCATAGATCAATCAGACCAGCACCACTAAAGAGACCTTCTCTGGCAATACTTCATGGTGAACGATCAAGTTAAGTCTTTGCTAATTGTGAGAGATCAGAATGAATCTCCTTCTGCACCCTCCATCATGAAAGAGATTATTCCTTAGGGGAAATAGTTTTTTTTATGTACTCTCGATGATTTTGATTCCTCCTCAGACAGCTGATCATCATCTTTATCACAGTTGGAATGTAGGATTGCATTCATTACGTCGGTGACAGCTGTGCTTATAGATTTTTTGCGGCAAGGTTTGCTGTTTCTTTTTTTCTTAAAATATTTCAAACTTGCATTTTTGAATTTCTTTACACTTTCGATCGACGCTGACCTTAACCCTCTCCGTGAAAATGGGAAGTTAAAAACTTTGTTTTATATCTGAGGTTCGAAAACGTAGCTATGGAATATATGTCGTCGCTCTCTCTGAAATCGAATATTCTGTTAACTTCTCTCAATACCGTCTCTATCATCATTTTCATTTCTTAATTGTCATTGTTTAAAGATACTAATACTCTCTTTACTTTTGTTGCGAGAGGAATGACGTCCGCTATTTATGATGAGTTTTTGCTGATTATCATGATGATATCTTCGAAGGGGTAGAGTACAGTGATACAATTGGTTAAAATAGAGTTGGCATGAGATGTTAAGGCATATATTTTATCATTAGAGCGGTCGTAAAGGATGTCAGATACATTAAGTTCCTGATTCCTTATTGTCATTTGCAGATTGCTGTTCCAGCGCAAGATTACGACATGTATTGCTTAAATTTATGAACATTAATTCTGGACTGTATTTTTTTTTATCTCTTCTTGTGTCATGGTCGAATGATTAAAGTGTCCCAATGACCTACATTTTGAGAAAACTTCGCTGACTGATGCTTGAGATGTCAAACCATTTTTAATGTTAAGGTGCAGTTAATGACTGACGGAGTTTGTGTTATTCACTTATTAACGAAAAAGAGCTTTCTTTATATTGGTACCATCACTTCTCATAAAACAGTGAACATCATCTGGAGATAGGTTTCATTTCGCCAACATTATATTAAAAGCATCACTGAAATATTCACCCATACGTGTGACGTTCAGTGAATGGTGAAACTCTTAATTGAGTACCTGACCATTCGTCGTTGGAGAAAGCTAACTTGGATGATTAAATCTGAAACTTTAGTTTTAATGCAATCATATATTTTCTCACAAATAATATCTCTGTAGTTTTTCCTCTGACGTATAAGGCATAAAAGGACCACATCTTTATTTGCCGTACGAAGTCAAGAACATCAATGTAAGAAAACGGAAGATCATTCATTACAATCATTTCTGCAATTTTGCTATCCATCCTTTTTTTTTTTTTCGTTTTATGTGTTCCACATCTTAGTATTTTCTAGCAAATTTCAAGAGTAATCTATTTCACTTTCCTCTTTCACTCATTTTCTTTTCTACTTCCTCCTTGCGTTTGCTGCTTTGATAGTCTCTTAACCCAGACGTCGCTCTTCCTTTCCGAGATATAATTAATATTACAAAGTATATATGCACTTTGAGATGTCCATGGATAGAATATCAAAGTTGTCTCAAACCCCCAAAGGATGAGAAAACCATCACGCAATTGTTTCAACGGTTGATATCGAGCGTACATACATAATCACATGTACAAGTCTATAAACATTTTCTAACATGTCCCATCGGACCGTTTTATATTCCTATTCACATGTGTCTAAGAGTGAATGTGAAAGCGAATAATGTATTTTTATTTTTAATCGCGAATCCGAATGTAAATGAGATTAATTTTTTTAATATTTGCGAATGCTAATACTGATAAGTGTGCTAATATTCGATCCATCTTTAAAATATATATATATATATATATATAATTATAATATATTTATATCTTTATAAATATATAGTATATATATATATTATATATATATATATATATATATAATATTATTATATTATATATATAATATATATAAATATATTATTATGTATATATATATATATATTATATATATATTATTTATATAATATATATATATATATATATATAAATATATATATATAATATATATATATATATATATATATATATATATATATATATATATATATATATATATATATATATATATATAACCCTTGAAAAATAAAAAGGACGTTGCTCTCTGACCATGGTGCTCCACTGAACACTCAAAAGTTTGACTTAAGATGGACGAATGGAGGGAATTAAGAACACTTATTGCATTTATGAAATATTATTAAGCTAAACTAACGACGTTAATAATAAAAGAAAACTTTTCTTCTTTTTCGACTTTAATAAATACTCCATGTTAAAATGGGGAAGAAGAAAAAGAAAAGGATTATCTGGTTAATAGGGGGAGGGGAGGGAAGTCCTTCGCATTGAAATTGCAGTTTCTGGCCCTATACACACGTTCAGCGTTCTTCGTATTCTGTGAAAAATTAGGTGATCAACATTAATTTTGTTGAGAGAGAGAAGGGAGTCGGTGACAAATATAATATGAATACCAACTAATAACATCAATAATATTAATAATGAATATCAAATGTAATATGAATACTAACTAATAATATCAATAATATTAATAAATATATTAATACCAAATGTATTAAAAGTTTAAATTATTTAGTATTAAGATGTAATGGTTGTAAAGGAAAAATCAAGTAAATCAGAAACTTATCTTTTTTTCCTTTCAATTTTCGAGACATTCAACGGTATTTTGTATTTTGTGAGACCTTCCAAATAGTTGCATCATGTTCAGCTTTAATGTTTCGTTTTGATCAAGGGAATCCTCTTATTCGGAATGAATTCCCAAGATTATTCTGTTTTTCCAAAATTGAACGGATACCCTTCTCAATCTTTATATATTTTTCATAACAAATTTTATTCTTAAAGAAGATTCGTAATATATATATATATATATATATATATATATATATATATATATATATAATAATAGTATATATATATATTGTATAGATATATATATATATTATATATATATTATATATACTAATATATTATTATATATATATATATACAATACAATATATATATAATATATATATATATATTATAATAATTTATATATTATATATATAATATATATATATATTTTTATATATACATATAATATATTATTATATATATATATAATTATATATATATATATATATATAAATATATAATGAGCTTGAAAATGCGCTGTTGTAACGCTCAAGGAGGACCACTTAAAGTTAAAAGAACCTCCTTTATTTAGTATCTTTACACATTACATTTGGCAATTTTATAAGACAACACATATGAAAATATCTTAAACAAACATTACATTGCTGTAAAAGGTTTTCATCTATTATAATCATTAATTTAATTATTAGTGCATAAGTTTTTGATGATGATGATGATGATGATGATGATGATGATGGTGATGATGATGATGATGATGATGATGATGATGATGATGAGAATGTGTGAAAGTTGAGTCACACCAACCCTTTTTTGATGAAAAGGCAGACGAAAAAAAATAGAAGAATAAATTTCCATTACAATAAGGAAAGTAAAACATTTATTTGGTTGTTAGAATTTGTTGGACAGATTCAGTGAGAGTGGAAGATTTAATGAAATGAAAAACACCAGACTCTACTTTTCAATGTGAGCTAAATTTGTTGAACCTTCTTAAATGTGCGACTCTTACTCAATACAGAGACTGACATCATCTACATACAGCGAAAGCAACTAAGGTGGAGGGTGAAATATTCTGAAGGCTTCTTAGGAACTTTTACTTCCATGAATGATGGCGAGAAAAGAAAACTCCGAGATAATAACAGCAAACTTAGTTTGAGTTGTGTGTTTTCAAAGAAGTTGTGTTTGTGTGGAAGATTTCAACGAGTACATAAACAAAGATTGAGTTTTTGAGATATTGAAAACAACCATGTTTTCACTGTCACAGTGAAATATAAGTAGAATGATCAGAGATTAGTTGTCCC
>JABUQX010007909.1:60000-67500 GCA_015478945.1 Trachelipus rathkii
AACAGAAGTTTCAAGAGCATTAACATATTGTTACTTTTTTCGTTTTTTTTTTACACATTATAAGACTTGCAGTATTGGCTACATTTTGACGCAATACCATACCAATACTAATACAATTAACTGTGGCTAAATGCATTACCTTAGAGCCCATACCAATACGGAAAATGGCAATACCAATACCAATACAATACAATACTTTGGCACAGTCCTAATAATTATATTATATATCTATAATATATATATTATATTATATATATATATATATATATATTATATATATTATATATATTATATATATTATATATATATATATATATATATATATATATATATTATATATATATATATATTATATATATATATATATATATATTCTCCAGTGGGTGAAGGCCAGATGCTTACCAAATTTCATCCGTTTTTAAAAAATTGGAAACCAGGGCCAAATTAAAGCCTGACAGGCGCCGACAGCAGCAAATCAAAGGTAGTTGGAAAAGTAGATAAATGGAGTGTGTTCCAGACTTTACCAGTGGAGTAAATGTAAGGTTGAGCATAGCTGTTAAGTCTGGGTCAGAGAGTTGGTCAGAGATAGGATGAGACTCTCTGAATTATGAATTGCAGGAACTATGCTCAAATAACTGGAAAATGTAAATTCACTAAATTGTACTAACAATAGAATAAGAAGAGTGTTGCTACAGTTCGAAGGATAGAAGATTGGAAAGAGTTAGTTAGTAGAGTAGGAGACTTAAGGAGTCCATAAGCCCTAGACGACACTTTATCAAGAAGAGCAATATGTGTGGAACCACCCCAGACATGTTATTCATACTCTATACAAGGTCGAACAACGCCAATATGAAGAACTAGCAACTTGGGTGGTGAGAAAAAGTTCCAAAGGAGCCTTGAAATTTCCTAGAAATTTGTTAGAAAGAACATAATGTGATTCTCCTAAGAAAGTTCACGAGAAAAAAAAACTTCAAGAATATTAAGAGCAGACAGAAGTAGGCTAGAGTTGTGTACTCAAAGAAGATATTATAATTGTGTGGAAGAGTATGTCAACTTGTCAAGTAGATAGAGGAAGAAGCTGAGTTATTGAAAACTACCATGTTTTCTTTAACACAACTATAATGACGAATAAGATCGGAGGTTTGTTGCATCAAGAATACCCTCTACCTCTACTGCTGAATGAGTCGTCTTTCCAATTGGAAGAAGTAATGATAAATGCATGGTGGTGTAATCAGCCTAAGAGTGGAGAGGAGAAACGGTAACAGATAGATCATTAATGTAAAATAGGAAAAAAAATTTGGATAAAACAGAATTCTTAAGAAAGGAACACCACTATGGATAGATTTAAAGAATAAATGGGATAGAGAATGAAATGTATACCTCCATATATATATATATATATAATATATACTAATATTATCATATATATATATATAAAAATATAAAATATAAATGATATATAGTAATATATATATATATATATATATTATATATATATATACTATATATATATATATATATATATATATATATATATATATATATATATATAAATAAATAATAAAAATTATATTTTTTATTTAATATTAAAAAATATATTATCAAAAAAAATTATAAGGTATATATTATATAATATATAAATATATATATTATATATTATAATATATGATATATTTATATATATTATTTATATATTATTATATATAATTATATAGATTGAGAATAAACCAAAATAGTTTTTGAAGAAGCGAATAAATTTCTTTTTTTTTTAAATTAAATTATTGTTTATTAGTCCTTAATATAAATATTTTGGCTCAGAAACTTATAAAAACATTATTGTAAATAATATAAATACTATATAATTAAAAAACAATAAATATTGATTTTAAAGGTGCAAAAACCAAAAAACCAAAAAAAAAACATGGTTTTTATTTTTTTATGAAAAAATATTGGTTCTTAGTTTAAAAACATGTTTTTCACCTGATATATATATATATCATATATATATATATATATATATATATATATATATATATATATATATATTATATATATAAATATAATATTATTTGTATATATATTGATTATTTATATATAAAAACATGTTTTTTCCACCTTTATATATATATATATATATATATATATATATATATATATATATAAAAGGCCGTAGCCATGGGGGTTGAGATTGTCTGAACCCCACCACCACCACCACGAAATAATTTAAACGATCCAAAAAAAATTTTGTTGAATTGATTCTCTTAATTTTATTTAATTTATAAAAATAATAATCAAAACAAATTAAGAGTATATATATTATGAGAAATGAGGAAAATATGCTTGTGATTTGTGATGATTTCTTTGGTTTAGTGGCTGTTGAGAGTAAAAAAGAAACATCTCCAAAAGAGTTAAAGCTACAAAGGTTGAAATAAATAGTGAATTTATCACTGAACAATGATATGATAGTGTTGCAGCAATGAAGAAAAGTTTTATAGGTGTTCAATCTGTCGAAAATATTCAACCTTATTGTGTGTTCATTGCTGTTCACATTCCTGTGGAGTACAACGCATTAGAAACTTTGTCACAGTGGAATAACTAGGTACTATTTTAGTTCACAAAGGCGGACAACTATTTTAACAGAAAAATATAGGAAAGATTTTCCCAGAAATAAATGGATAAAACTAACGTGAATATATGAAATAAGGTGGGTGGAAGTTACGATGGATTTTACGAATTGGAGAAGTTTTTAAAGTAATTGTTGAAGATTTAGAGAAGTTTGAGGTGAATCAAGATATTGAACTTTTTCCAAAAATTTCCAATCTTTGGAATCTGTAATCACGAGCAAATAGGTAATAAGGTTAATTCTGATTTCAAGTTTATTGATCTCCTTCATTGTTCCATTATGTATTGCAATGCGGTCTCCATCATTAGTTTCAACAACTGCTCTTAATCATATTAAAAATATGATTCTTGTTTTGAAAGATTTTTGCGTAAATATCGATGACAAAATTTTTCAAGCATTTTGAAAGTTGCTACAGAACTTCAACTTTCTATTACTGAGGAAATGAGAATCCCGCGTGTCGTAATCAATATAACATGAAACGGTATACCGATATAACAATAACAATTCTTGATGACTTTTCAAACCAGGAGAGCAAGTTCGTAGCTATAGATCCATACTTACCAATATTTGTAAAGTAATTCCAACGATATCTATTTAAAATTTTCCGAATTTTGCAAAATAATTTGATCTCAAAAGTCAGATTTGGATTGTTCAGGATTATTGCCTCTATCTCACTCGCATCATACACTCTAGAAAGATATTTCTTTACTCTGAAAAGGCTCAAAACATACTTTCACAATTCTACAGCGAAGGAAAAACTAACAGAACTGCCTATAAGGAGCGATCTTCATAGCTACACAATTAAACGGAAGAGAGTATCAATCATTTTTCTGTTAAGAGAGCAAGAATAATAATGTTTTTATATTGTTATATGAAATAATATCTTTTTCTGTATTCAATTAAGTGTATATATATATAATATATATATATAGTATATATAATAATATATATATATATATATATATAATATATATATATATTATAACTATATTAATATATATATATATATATACTATATATATTATATATGATATATATATATATATGAGCATACCGAAAAAGGGTATCATTACAATCTTAAAAGTCTAAAGAATTTTCATTAACTTGGATGATATAATTTGGTGGAGATGAAAGAGTTTCACTTAATTGAGAATGAATTATTATTATTATTGAAAGGTTTGTTGAGCGCGTCAAAAGCCTCAATTTCTCCTTCGAACAACGAAATCTTTTGATGCTCAAATGTTACCTCTTTTTTATCTTCTTCTTCTTCTTCTCTTTTCTTGCTCAAAACGTAAAATTCGTCAAATTTTAGAACCATTTCTTACACTCACTCAGATGAGCTCAAGTGACATGCTATTAATTTTTTTTCAACAGGATTTGCATAAACAATCAATTCATACACACTATATATATATATATATACTATATGTATATATTGGATGTATTTAATATATATATGCTATATATTAGTAATTATAGTAGTATATATATATATATGGAGTTATATAATATATATATACTATAGTATATGTATATATATAATACGTAAGAGGATAAATAATATATACTTGTAGTATAGCTATTATATATATATTTATAAATATTATATATATAGTATATAATATATACAAATAAAAAATTTTAATACATATATATATATATATATATATATATAATATATATATATATATATATATATATATATATATATATATATATTAACCCATATAAAGTGGTCCAAAAACAAAGGAATTAGTCCCCAGCCCATTTGAAAACAATTTATATTTTGCATGGTTATATAGCGACAGTTCGTAGCCATAGTTATTTTTTATTTATATTCACACTGATTTCAAGATGGTGGACATTTTTGTACCTCTGGGTAGGTCATTTTTTGGCATTTAAAACTATTACCAAAATTGTGCCCTGCAATTTTCTTAACATCAGAAAACGATAATTTAACATGAAAATAACCGGAGTTGAGATAATGAATAACTTCATTATTTCCACTCTGGTTATTCATATATCAAATTATCGTGTATTGTGATGTTATTAATATTGCAAGATACAATTTTGGTAATTAAACCTTCTTGTTAGAAATATTCTATCAACAGAAATATTTTTTCATAATTTTGTATCAAAATCGCCAAAAATGTCATTTTTGGGCTGATATTTAGGGGGAAAGAAATTTACTTAAATTTTGAAATTTTGTGAGACTTTACACTTTTAACAAGGGTTTAATTATAAAAATTAATTTACACAGTTTTATTTCTACAGGGTGTTCAAAAATTACTTTTTGGTAAAAAAAAATAATTTTAGAGGTCAGTTCTCCTATGCAAAAGTCTGAAATTTGCACACATTAAAGCAGGGCTGCCAACCGGAACCGAAACCGTGGAATCTTTAAATTATTGGGCGATTGGAATCAAACCGGAACCGAAATGGCACAATTGAAATCAATCAGAACCGGAATCGGAGCCGGAGTCGCATTGTTAAAAATATTCAGAATCGGAGCCAGAACCGGTGTCGGGTTTGAAATTCTGTTGGAGTCGGAATCGGAATCGGCAAAATTTGAAGTTTTAAGATTCTGATTCAGAAAATTAAAATATATGAGAGAGAGAGAGAGAGAGAGAGAGAGAGAGAGAGAGAGAGAGAGAGAGAGAGAGAGAGAGAGAGAGAGAGAGAGAGAGAGAGAGAGAGAGAGAACAAATAAGAAAGTAAAAAAATAATAATATATGTTTGCACTATCTCAAGAAATTAATATTTTTTATATATTGTTATTATTTCTCTACGATTTACAATAACGAAACACTTGCGGTAGTATCTACTAAATAAGTTGTAATTTTTGAACACTTTTAATATTCAATATCTGTACCATGTATAACACTACTTTAATGCCGCTATAATTACTAATTCTTATTAACTACAATGTAAATCAGATTTGAATTTTAAAAGCAAATTTCTTCATTTACTATTTGCATTATCTAAATTAAATAAAACTCTTTCTTGTCATTAATGTTTTCAATGATGATGACTCTAGAAGGGTAAAAACCTCATCACCTTCAAAATAACAAATTAAATATTTTACCTTAGCTTTGTTTTTTGGTTTCTGCTTTAATTCTAATATATATATATATAGATATATATATATATATATATATATATTTGTATTATATATATATATATTTATATATTATATATATATAATATATATATATATAATATATATATATATATATCATATTATATTATATATATTATATATACTATATATACTATATATATATATATATATTATATATTATTATATATATATATATATTATATATATTATATATATATATACTATATAAATATATAGTATATATATATTATATATATATATATTATATATTATATATATTTAACATATTATATATATATTAATATATAATATATATATATATATATATTATATATATATATATATATATATATATATATATATTATATATATATATATATATATATATATATATAAATACTTTTTTTTATTAAGCATTTCAAATTTGTTCCTAATTTCTTAAACGTGAGAAAATGCTGATAATTTTGTAGAAAATAAGTGTGATTAAAGGATAAAAGAAAGCGTGACATCTAATGATGTTGATATTAAATTTATTTGTGCGATGTTTTAAATTAAATAGCAAAAAAAATAGAAATCATGTTTCTTTCCTAAAATTTAAAGCAGTAAAGCATTCAATTTTGACATAGTATAAACATATACTGTTTAATATAATTTATACCATGATTCTGAGTATAAGAAAGTAATATATAAAACTTATAATTATGGTAATATTGACATTAACACATTTTATTTCATGTTGTCTTGCTTGATTTTGAAGGAAAGTGGTCTTCCCCACTGTCGTTTTCTATGTTGAATATTCAGTTGTTCATTATTAGTAATTATTCAGTGATTTAAAATAATTAATAATAAGTGGAAGTAGTGGCTTTTGATTTTGTTTCTAAGGGAAACATTTCAACAATGTCGCTAAAACTATATAAACATCTAGTGGATGGCAGTTTACATATTCTTACTTGTGAATGTTGACTCTGCCATTCATTGCTCATGTTAAAAATCATATTAAAATAAAGATGTAGAATATTCTGCAGTAAATGACGGCTACAATATAATGAATATTCTGAGGGATATGAATAAGTAATGGAAACAGATTAATTTAACAATATAGATAACTCTGAGAATGCTGCATTGTTAATATCCAGAATTCAACATATACTACAGATGACAATGTGTTTTGGCTTGAAAAGATATGTCATAGATAAAATTACTGGAAGTCGTAGCTGCAAAAACGCCCTCTTTAGATTCGATTTTGAATGGACCAGCTGACAAGAGAACCATATTGGACCAAGCTACCAGATGGGGTAAGGTAACAAATACTATATGTGAAACGTGTTCTGGAATTGAAGCTTTTTCTTAATGACATGGGATTACAAGATGTCCTTATGACTGAGACTCAGTGGCATCAGGCACTAGGGCTCGAATGTTTACTTCATCATGCTTACAAAGCCACTTAAACTTACAATCTGAAGACTTGACTCCAGGCTTGTTCTACAGAGTGGAGGACACTCATCTTCTTATTATCCCAAACTACCAGTGTTCAAATTAACGACATAAGATATTCACCGTAATAAAAGAAAGTCTTTTTTTATCTTGATATTGATATTTTTTTGGCTGGTTTATACTTTGATGCAACGTATCGAGAGACATTAACGGAAGCTCAGGAAACTCGAGCCTAAGCTGTGTTTTTGTGATAAAGCAATTTAAATTGAAAGTATTAGAGGAGAAGATGCCAATGCAAAGGGTTTGGTGAATCAGTTCAAAGTTA
>JABUQX010007909.1:80000-85000 GCA_015478945.1 Trachelipus rathkii
GCATTAACTGAATTCCTTATTTATTATTATTATTATTATTATTTTATTATTATATTATTATTATTATTATTATTATTATTATCTTATTTATTTTATTATTATCTATATTATTTATTATTATTTATTATTATTATTATTATTATGCTTTTTTTTTTTGTTTTTTTTGAGCATTTATTGGTGAATATTTTTAAAAAAAATTTCCCCCGTCGTCCCACCGGGAAAGGCCGAGAGACCCGACACCTGCATCTTTGCGGTACCCTAGGGGTAATCATTTAGTTAAAGAAACAAAATTTACTTCCTTTACACTTTGTATTACTTTAACTAGCAGGGGACGTGGGGTAATAATATAGAGGGGGGCGGGGCAGCGCGAGGCCACCCCGATCAAAAATAAATATATATAAAAAATATCAAATATCAATTTTATTATTATTATTATATATATATATGAATATAGTTATACATGTAAATATATATATACGTATAATAATTTAATTATATAAATTGTAAGTATATATATATATATATATATAATATATATATATATATATATATATATAATATTATATTATATATATATATAGTATATATATACTATATATTTATATATAGTATATATATAATATATAGTATATATATAGACATCTGTAGAATCTCTCAACGTAAAATTTAACGGTAATTGGCCGGCATCTATCGCTGCCAACCAATTACCGTAAAAAATACGGTCACCGTTATCTAATAAAATACGGTAGCCGTTTTCAGTACGATAAGGTACCGTAAAAAATACGACCACCGTTATCTCATAAAATACGGTCGCCGTTTTCAATACAGTAACGTACCGTAAGAAATACGACCACCGTTATCTAATTACCGTAAAAAATACGGTCACCGTTATCTAATAAAATACGGTAGCCGTTTTCAGTACGATAAGGTACCGTAAAAAATACGACCACCGTTATCTCATAAAATACGGTCCACCGTTTTCACGGTACAGCGAATAAGAGCACGGTAAGAAAATACGGTGCGACATTTTTAGTAAAGGTTACTCGGTCGACTAAGAGTATTTGCTCTTACGGTAATTGGTTGGTGTCATGGCAGATACGATACGCTGCGGGATTTATAGTGGCAACTATTCAACACTGTGGATTGCACGCATTCAGTAGTAAAATTTTACGTCAAAAATGTCAGAGTGTTGATAAATGAACGCCAAATAATAAGTTATTTTTATTAAGAATATATATATTTATAATATATGATAGTTGACCTGTAGATAGTACGGTATGATTAGTAGTAGTATGGTTGAATATTATACTATATATATAGGTAATATATTATATACCGCGATTATAAAGATCGATTGGGATATAATTACATATTTCCTCGAATAATTATATATATATATATACTAATAACTTCACTACTGGTCAAACTATCTAGCTTATGAATCGTAGTGAGAGAGACTACAATATATTTTCTGAGGAGAGAGTTTTTATGTTCAACAAAAATTCTCTAGATGTCAAATAAAGATTAAGATTATAGTTAATTTATTTTTAGAAATGTTCTTCTAGATTATGGAATTATGTCAGAGAGCTTGTCTACTAACGGAGCAGTGCTTTTTAAGAATTCTTTAATTCATGGAAGTTAAGTCAGAAGAGCATTGTCTACTGAACGCAAGATTTTACGTTAGATAACTTAACTTAACTTAACTTTTCTGAACTTAAGAAATTTTTTGACTATTTTAGATAAAAAACTCAGCGAGTGAGAGACGATATCTATCAATAATACTAGATACGACTATATATCAAGTGATATAGAAGTTATATATTGTAAGCACTTATATATACGTATATATGACTATAATAGAATGAGTATTAAGTGGGAGCGGTAAATACCTTCACGTATATATAATAACGTATATAAATACTAGACGTCCTATCAGATAATGATATCAGATATATATACTATTATATATTATATATATATATAATTTAAAGCCTTATTATATATATCGCACTCCATATTCAAACAAATATTTATCATATGAAAATAAGAGATGAAAAGTTAACGAGCATTTCGACATCAAAACATCATCAGGTTTCCATAAAACCATAACTAAAAAGTCAAAACAATTTAAATTGTGAAACCACTACACAAGTGTTAAAAAATTCGACAAGAGGAGATTTGTCTTTTTTACATTTTTTAATGGTTTTACCATTTTAATCCTTTTGGTTCCTTAAGTTTTAGTTTTAGTAGTTTATGAAGGTGCTTCAACGTCTAAAAAATTTGGTAAATCTGGTTTGAGGAATTGGTGGCAGAATCTTCTACTTCTTTCTCTGTAAAAAAAAAATATTACACTCAGGCTCATAGCTGCATCATTACTTATTAGTTATAGTATATGAACGAGCCCTATCTAAAGTATGGAATTAGCAAGATGAAAGTGTTGAAACAAAGGCCACTTTTAAAATATAAAGATTATGAAATCCTCATCATAATAATATAGCCCTATATATAGTAACCACGTTCTTGTCCGGTTTTAATATATAAGGTAATAGTATAGATACTATCGTGATAATATATAATATATACTAATATTAGTATATATATATATGGATACATATTTTACGAGTGGGTGTATCACTATAGCCATATGGTGCACGGAGGCGCGTGTCTGTTATATGCAACTTGTGGTGCTTCGAATATATATTGTATTCATATTATACTAAATTCTAATATAAATAGTTATATGATAATATTAATATATATATCAGTTTATAATTAATTGATAACTATTATAAAGTATTGTGTGCCAGTCTCTCAGATTAGGCGACGACATATAGTTAAAAAATAACTACAGATAGCGTGCTATCTATTTTTGTTAAGGAAAAGTACAAAATAAAATCACATTAAAAAAAGACACCATAATAAGTCAATATTTTAGGCTTAACTTGAAAAATTTCAATTCAAATCGTGCATCGCGCAATTAAACTCAATTGGTATTTTTCGAAATTAGCCACGAATAAGAGAAAGACTTGGTCAACCCCGATTTTTTTGATGAAAAATCACAGATATACTCTAAAAAAAATAATCTAATGAATCGAAGAGTGAAAACGAAGAATCAGCCGTATCTTTAGGGAATGAGCAGACTATCAGCTCTACAAGAGTTGTTAAAACTTCCATTCAGACTGTTTCTTTTAGGATCCTATGCAACGGTGTGGATAATAATTGTCAGGCCGCTCAAGTTCACGGTGTTAATTGATGCTTTTGTTTAAGTAACATGCAGAAAATAGTAGATCATTAGAATTTAACACAATCTTCATCAGTTAACCTGAAATAGGATAGCCCTAAAACGAAGCACCACGACCGACACTGATGTATTTTTTTTTAATAAGAAAGTCCTATGGGATACTATGTGTGATAAACTTTGAGAGGGCCGGCTTATTTTTTCCTTAAACTTAAATTATTTTCAGTTTTTTCATTAATTATTATTTTTTTAAGAGTATTTTTGGTGATTTTTTAAAAAAAATCATATATATTTTTTTTTTTTATAAGAAAAAACCTATGGGAAAATTGCAAAATTACTTTTAGAGAGGCAACTTTTTCCTAAGAGCACCGAGCCGATATTTATTTTACTATTCTTCATTAATTATTTTTTTATGGGTTATAATCACTTATTCATTTTCATAAAAATCGGGGGTGAACCCCTCTGCACTAATATTACTAACATTATATATATATATACTATATATAATACCTCTGAACGGTCTATAATTGATTGCGTAGTAAGAAGATATAAGATGCCATTAGTATGTATAAGTATATTAGTATATATATATATAGGTCCACATACTCTAGTATATAAGAGTATTAGGTTATATAAACTATAATTATATTAATATATATTGAGTGAAAATCGTTCAGTTTAAACGCAAACTACTCAACCCATAATGCTCAAAGAACTCAAATAGCTAGCAGGGAAAAGGAATACATGTGTTGGAATCGCGCTGCGTAATGCATATTAGTAGAGGAAGAATGTATAAAAATATACAGTTTAAAAAAACAAACGAAATCTCAAAAACTACAAAGCTTAAAAGTAGCGAAAATGGAACATACTATTAGTTGACGAATCTGGTAAAATGTTCAGTTCGGAAATTAAAAAAAAAAAAAAAAAAGAAAAAAACAATTATTGTAAATGAATTATATAGTAAACGTAGAAGAGAGAAAGAGCCACTATTTAAGACTTTTATACGTTAATCTTAAAGATAAATACATAACTTTCTAGTATAACATTGAAAGATTTTTTTTTTAACTAAAGACTACTCAAGTATAAAGCACGAAAGGCAGGAGTCGGGTCTCTCGCTTTCGCGGGGAAGACCTTTACCGGAGTAGGCTCAGCATAGCGGATCTAATACTGTCCCATCATCGGGGGATTAGGGTCTCCGGAACCCCGCTCTTGGTATATGGGTTTACGACGGGTGCTACTGCCACATCGCCCACGGGTTCGCAGAAACACGTCCCCTTCCCTTATCTTGCTGTTGCATTGATCCGGCTCGAGCCCCACGCGTGAGGTGGTGTGTGGAGAGGGAGTTGGAATAGCAGAAATAATTATAGCGATAAGTAATACTTTGTGTCTAATAGTGTAGAGCTTGATAAGGATTATAATTATATCTTGATATATGATAATAGGTATATATACTATAGAGTATATATATATACTATATTATATTATATATATATAGTATTATATATTATAATATATGTGATATATATATATAATATCGTCCCCTGCTCCTAAAAAGAAAAATAGCCAATATTTATTTTAGATAGTCTTTATTATTACATTTTCGTGACACTAAACTATTTTACAAAGGATTCATATGAATGATACTAATTTTTCGCTGTAGCTATTTATTTTGAGACGAATTTTTTTTATTTTTTTTTTTATTAACATGTTCTTCGACGCAAATAAAATTTTTACCAGATTCCAACTAATGAGTATCTCTTTT
>JABUQX010007909.1:87500-125000 GCA_015478945.1 Trachelipus rathkii
AAATAATTATGTTAAAAATCACATTTATGTTTAAATACTTTTCAAAAATAAATATCTCGAAAAGTACGAAACTTACAGAAAAACCATTACATATTTGGAATCAGCGTATAAGGCTTATTATAAAATGTAAAAAAAAAAAGAAAAAAAAAAAAAAAAAAAAAAAAAAAAAAATTATGTAGGATATATATATTTTCAAAATAAAATATCTCAAAAAGTACGACTCTTACAGAAAAACAATTAACATATTTGGAATCAGCGTATAAAGTATAAAAGAAATGTAAAAAATAATAATAAAGAGAGAGCAAAAACAAAAAAAAAAATTAGGGGTCTCGAGCCAACGGGGCACAGAGGGGGGACGTTTTCCATACCCCGTAGGGAGGGCGGAGACCCGCCGCGACAAACCCAAATTACCAAAGAGGCGGGGGTTTCCGGAGCCCTCCCGGAGGGGGAAATAGTCTACACTGTAGTTCCCGGAGGGCCCCGGGAAAGGGGGAGGACCCCCCCCCGACTCCTGCCATCTTTGCGGTTTACCTTGGGTATTCCTTTAGTTAAAAAAAAAATTAAAACTGAACGGAGTTGTAAAACGTAAAAGGTCCTATATATTTTTGAATCATGTCCGTTAGCACTTAAATTCATTGTTAGAATCATACACTAAGAAAATTTATATTAAAAAAAAAACAAAAAATAATTCAAAACTGACGGAGTCGTAAACAGAATAGGTCCTATAATATATTATATAATATATATATCTATAATATATAGTATAATATATATAATATATATATATAATATATATATATATATATATATATATAATATATTATATATATATAACTGGAAGGGGAAAATTATTTTCTCAATACATACCTAATTTTTAATTGAAGTTCAATTTTATTTTCTTGTCTTATTAAAATAAAAATATAGAGTTGTCAGTTAACAAAACTAAGATCTTCCCAAATAAAGGACCAATCTGCTGTCTTACTGTCCATTGCTGTATGAAGTACGGCGATAAGTAACACAAACAGTAAACTCTATTACATAATTCCTTAACACAATGAAATTTAATATTTGTGGTATTAAAATGCTCTTCATAATGTTTCACGCAACTATTTAAGATTTTTGTGGTTGAATACACTCGTACATCTTTTTTTTTTATTCAGATTTGCTATAAAAACAAATTCAGTAAAACCACTCAAACAAAATGTTATCCAATATGGCGACTTTTATTATTTGAGCAAGACGTAGAGTGATGTGCGCATGCGCGTTTGAGAGATAAAAACAAAAGATAGCTTAAAACGGTTCGAACCGTTAAATTGTCATTTTACGCCGAGGATGTAAAATATTAACGGTAAAAAAAAATGTATTTTTTAACGGTATTTTTTTACAGTGTATATATATATATATATTAACAATGTATATGTATATAATAATATAATATAATAGATTATATATATACATAAATATATATATATTATCTAATATATCTTTAGTTATCAATAAAGACAATTTATTTTCTTGGATCACTCTCTTCATACAATTTTTTTACATAAAATTATTTTCTTAAATTTCATTTTTAAAAAATTACTTTCGTTGACGAAAATAAACCATTAGTTTTGAAAAAATCTCGCGCTGGAGTAACATCCGAATATTAAAAGATATATATATATATATGATATATATGTAATATAAGTATATATTTCTTAATATATATATATATATATATATATATATATTATATATATAATATATAATATATATAATATACTATATTATTATATATATAAAACATATATATATATATATAATATATATATATATGATGAGAGAGAGAGAGAGAGAGAGGAGAGAGAGAGAGAATCTCTTTATAAGCTGTTCACTCTACGATAAGTTTTTCTTTCGAAATTCTAATCATTCCCATGGAAGTATAAGGGATCGAGCTCATGGTTTAACGGTGTCTTTGAGCTATAGCTAAATTCCACTCAAACTTTATTTAATAAAAACGGTTTGAGGAACATAAGGAAATCTGGTAAATATATTCGAGTCTATATTGAACTAAAAAGATTTTTATTTTCCATACACACACACACACACACACACACACATACTTACACATACACACACACACAAACATACCTACACACAGACACCTACACACACCCATATATAATATATATTATATATATATATATATATAATAATATATATATATATATATATATATATATATATAATATATGTATATATAGTATATATAATAATATATATATATATATATATTATATACGGTATATATATATATATATATATATATATATATATAAATATATATATATAATATAATATATATATATATATATATATATATATATATATATATATATATATATATATAATATATATATATATATATATATATACTATATATATATATATATATATATATATATATATATATATATATAATATATATATATATATATAGTATATATATATATATATATATATATTATATATATATATATATATATATATATAGCTAGTATCACCAAAACGAATTTAAACATTTTAAATAATTTATTAGCCGACTAGTTTCGGCTAAGAATACGTCTTCCCATTTCCTAGGCTTACAATATAATGAATAAAATTTCAAATAAAAATATTATATAACATAATAATATTAAAATATATAAAGTTAAAATAAATAATTTACATAATTAAATAAATAATTACAATAGTAAAAAGTTCTAGAAGTTCTTAATTAAACAAAATCTCACTTCAGTTTAAAAGACTGTTAAAAATTTAGATTTTCATTTAAGGTCGGTTTGAGGTGCCAAATATACCAAGGATTCTAACAATTGAAGATCGGGTTCCTCAGTTTGGGACAATATTCCAAAATTGGTATCCTGGTATGATGGTCTTCCTGAAGAGAATGAGCATTATAGCTGAATAGGGTGGATGATGTAAATGGTCTAGAGTTCTAATGAATGAAATACCTTTATGCTCAGCAATACGAGTGGAAGACTTCGTATTGTCTTTCCTATGTAGCTGGCATCGCACACGTCACCGCACTTGTAATGATATTTTACTGATGAGCATAAAGGTAGAGGGAGTTATTTTTGAATTTAAAATATTTCCCAATTTTGTGTCACTCAAAAATATAAAATCTAAATTTAAACTGTGGAAAGTTATTTATTTCATTTAGAACTCTAGAACATTTACATCATCCCCCCTATTTGGCTATTAACAATTCAGCTATAAATGCTCATTCTCTTCAGGAAGGCCACCATATACAGGATACAAATTTTGGAATATTGGCAATTGAGGAACCCGATCTCAGTTGTTAGAATCCTTGTAACTTTTGGATCTCAAAACGACCTTAAATGAAAATCCTAAATTTTAACAGTCTTTTAATACTGAAGTGAGATTTTGTTTTAATTAGGGACTTTTCACCAAATGATACTGTGATCATTAATCTAGGTATTTGCATTTATTTATTTTAACTTTATATTATTTTAATTATTATTGATTTATATAATATTTTTATTTGAAATTTTATCATTATATTGTAAGCCTTGAAAATGGGAAAAGAAGTATTCTTTGGGCCGAAACTATGTCTCCTTATAATTATTAAAAATGTTTCAATTCGTTTTGGTGATACTAGCTATTATAAAATTCCGCCTCAGTTATCGAGGTTCTATTTCTAAAGTTCTTGCTAACCAATATATATATATATATATTATATATATATAATAATATATATATAAATATATATTATATATAATATATATATATAGTATATATAGACTATATATATATATATATTAATATATATATTATATATATATATATTACTTTTTAAACTGGCATCACCACACAAAAAACAAACTTTATTCAAAGGCGGGGCCTTCATTAAATAAAATAACAAAAAGAGAAAACAAACACGTGGATCATACGCTAATGCAATTTTTCTCAGTGGGGAGATAAAATTAGGCAAAAAAAATTCTTTCATTATTTAATAATACTAACTCTCCTATATTACATGATAACAAAATTAATTATTATAGTTAGCTAAAACTGAGTTTCTTATACCAAAATAGATCTTTGTGGTAATTTTTAGTGATTAACAAAATTACAAATTTTATTATTACGAGTTACGACTCGTAAGTAATAGAAATTTGTTGTGAACGTTCAAAAATTAATAGTAGACGCTATGTAGAAAACCTTTTATATCTTGATGTTTCGCTTGGGAAATGCAAAACTAACTAATAATCATAATAATAATAATAATAATAATAATAATAATAATAATAATAATAATAATAATAATAATAATAATAATAATAATAATAATAATAAAAATATAATAATAATTAATAGTAATTAATAATAATAATAATAATAATAATAATAATAATAATAATAATAATAATAATAATAATAAATAATAATAATAATAATAATAATAATAATAATAATAATAATAATAATAATAATAATAATAATAATAATAATAATAATATAATAATAATAATATAATAATAATAATAATATAAAAGAAGCCTCAAATAATATTATATGGAGTTCTCTCTCCTCTCTCTCTCTCTCTCTCTCTCTCTCTCTCGTCTCTCTCTCTTCTCACTCTCTCTCTCTTCTCTCTCTTCTCTCTCTCTCTCTCTCTCTCTCTTATCGTTACAAGACTCAGAATTACAGCATCTTAACCATTTCCTCAGACTTACGACGAAGATAAAATGTAATTGTTATATATATATATATATATATATATATATATATATATATATATATATATATACTTTTTTTTTATATATTGAAAGTGTTTGTGTGTTTCTAAATTATTTTTTATATATAAAATATATATAATTATATAAATCTATATATATATATATATATATATATAATATATATATATATATAATATATATATATATATATATATACATATAATAATATATATAGGTATATATCTATATATATATATATATATATTATATATTATATATATATATAGTATATATATATAATATATATATATATATATATATATATATATATATGCCGTTACTCATTAATTTTATTTACATTGTTTAAAATTTATTATTTTTAATTAATTTTAGCACTTGAACTTTTAAATTAGGTTTTAGTGTTGGAACAATTTTATCTCTGATCTCACCTTTTGCTATTGTTTCTTTGTTTGTTTACGTTTTGTTTTGTGTTGTTTGTCGTTTTGGTTATGTGTGTGTGTGTGTGTGTGTGTGTGTGTGTGTGTGTGTGTGAAATGGCAGATTTGCGCAGGCGTAGACTGTTTATTGACTTTACCAACATCCATGGTTTACACTCTAACTCTATCCGTGGAATACCACCTCTCTAACTCCAACCCTAGCCTTTTGCACTTGTCTGAGACTCAGATTGCTAAAAATTAATCCTCTGACTCGTTTAAGATTTCCAACTATAACTTATATTCATAATTTCCGTCTGAAGTGTGGAGTATGTGCCTATGTAAACATTAATACTCTTGTCAAACGTCTCGATAATCTCGAATCTCCTCACTTCGATGTTCTATGGCTTAAAATCTTTCTTTCTTCCATTACAATAACGTTGTGATTCTGCTACTGCCTACACTACAAAACAGATATTAACGCCTTTTTTTAGATTTTACTACCTCTCACGAGACTTATATTTTCTCATCCAAATGCTGAGGTCCTCTATTTAGGGAATTTCAATGTACATAACACCAAAACTGTATGGTTGGGGTCCTCTTATACTGATTCCAGATGGGGAGACCGGTGGCCCGGATGGCATTCTTCCCCAAGTTTTTTGAGGGAGTGTGCTTTTGAGCTGTCTTCGCCCCTTGTTCAGCTATATTGTCAGTGCCTCAATACTAGCACTTTCCCTCAGTGTTAGAAGCCCGCATATTTCCAACCTAGTTCCGACGAATGGCACCGCTCTTGATCCTGTCACTCGTATTCTATCTAGGACGCTTTGAAAACGCTAATCGAACTCTCATTTCTTAAGATCATCTGGAGTCTCTTCCCTCTAGTCACTCCAGTAAAATATAAGCGCAATCAGGTCTAGTGGTGATATACTTCTCTATCTAACTGATTTATGGTTTTTCGCTCTTAGGAACTATGGGGAGACTTGTGTGATGGCTCTTGACGTATCTAAGTCGTTTTGACCTGGTATGCGCACTCCGATCAATGTTTTTTGTGTACTTTGCCTAACTTTCTCTTTGCTCACTTTATATCTAGTTTTCTTTCGATTCGCTTATATTGGCTGTTGTTGATGGGGGCGACTTCTTTCTTCCTGTCAATAATGGTGTTCCTCATGGTTCCGTTATATCAACAACTCTTTTCAACTTTACAATGATTGTGCTCTTCTCAAGTGCCCCATCTATCTCTGTTCCACTCATATGCCGATGACTCAGATCCTTCATTCTTCAACTCATTTCAAAAATCCGTTTCCCATCTTTTGCTTCTAGAATTACCTCTCGTTTTAGATCTTTTCCGATTCTACTTCTCTCTAATCTGTTATAAAATGTTCCCGGTGGGTCGCCTCAACCTGGGTGAAATTCAAATTCTTTAAAAACCTCAACTTCTACAAATCTCTCCTCTAAGACACCTTCTAACTTCATATCTCTTTCGATGGTTCTCTCGTCGTCTCCTGTTGACATAATATAAACATCCTTGGCCCTTAACGGTAAAACAATAAAACGTCTTGGAAACTTTGAACACACAAATGGTTGCTAAGGGGCTTAGGGCTGGCTGTCAAAGAAGCTGAAGTTCTGTTTAGTGCGGGGATTTTTCCTCTTCTTCATGTCTACTCCACACTTGTATGGATGTACTGTCTTTATATCTGTGGAGGGGCTCTGGTTTCATTACACACACGACCGCTTTTGGATAGGGGTCGAGTCAAGGCCAAATGTTCTTAATAAACTTTACCAATTCCTTGACTAGTCTATCTTTCGAGCGATGTTGGCAGTTTCGTCTCTTTTCTATATGTGCCACAGCAGCAAGTTGCTCCCTAGGGAGCTGACCACTCGCGTAACCACCCTTTACGCCGTTGGCGCCTCTTAGCACAAGGGGCGCCTGTGCCTGCCATGAGTTTTGTGTTGACAATTAGTAAACTCAGGCTTGATATCGATGTTTTGTCTTCTTTTCTAAACCACCTCTTGTCCTGTAGAAGTCTCTTACTCTGCGCTTCCTGCTGAATTTAATCTCCCTACACGTTTTAGGGCCCTGCGTGATGTGCCTCCTATCGTACGAAATTTGCGTTAGATTTGACACTTTAATGCTTTTAACACCTCCTTGAAATAGCGATGCTCCCAGTGAGCAGGTGACAACTGTAATATATATATATATTATATATTATATATATATATATATATTATATATAATATAATATAGTATAATTATATATATATTTTATATATAATATATATTATATATTATATATATATATATATATTTATATATATATATATATATATATTATATATATATTAGCGCTATATGGGTGGATCTGTTTGCGCGTCCCAGTAGTGATGTGATAACTGCAATTTATTATATCTTTGTTCTCAATAATTCTCTTCCCCGAATTTAATGAGATCTGTGGCCACATATAAAAATTAACATTACTTTTAATTAATACTGAATTTAGGGCTCATCTTTTTCGGACTTCTTTCGTGTATTTGATCGTAAAATCATTTGATACTGCCTCGCGGTCGTCCGTCGCAGGTCCTTCCGTCGCCCATCGTCCCTCGCCTGTCCGGAACAGCGGCGCAAATTACCATTTTCGATCTTTTATCAGAAAATCTACTGCCAAAAGAATATAAATTAGCTCAGAATTATTAAATACACTTATTTGCTCGCACATACAATCTAGTTGTGGTTTATATATATATATATATATATAATATATATATATATATATATAATATATAATATATAATTATATATTATATATATTATAATATAATATATATATATATATATAAATATATATATTATATATATATATATATATATATATATATATATAAATCGATGTTATTCCTCCTTCCTCACTCCCTCCAATTCATTTGTCTAACATTGTAATTTCTTCTAAAGACGTTATTTGTATTCTCTCTGAGCTTAGCATTTAAAAGGCAAACGGTTCTGATGGTATTATTCATGTGATTTTCAAAACTTGTGTTTCCGAGCTTGCACCTCGCCTTGGTAAACTATTCCGTCTCTGTCTATCTACTTCGACCTTAGCTTCCTGCAGGAAACGTGAGAACTCATTCAGACTGTACCGAAGAAGGGAAGCCCTCTTAACCATCAAACTATGGTAGTATAGTTTTAACCTCCCCCGCTCTTCTAAATTTTTCGAATGTATCCTTAATAGAAAGATTTGGAAACATTTTAATTCTTCAAATCTTATCTCTGATCGCCAGTTTGGCTCTCGTGAGAATTGTTCTTCTGTCGAACTTCTTTCCTTTCTCTCTGTTTCTCTGCATTTCGGAGAATCTTTTGCTGCGGCGCTAGACAAATCGAAAGCCTTCCTTTCTGGCCGTTCTATAGCAGCAGCTGTAGACGACCTCCGTTCATTCCTTTAAATATCCAAATAGTGGTGTTCCTCAGGGTTCTGACCTTTCCCCAACTCTTTACCTACTTTTCATTAATGACCTTCTCTCTATTATTTCTTTATCTATCCACCCTTGGGCTGCCGATCCACCCTTCATTACTCATTTCATTTTGAAAGATGCTCAACCCAACAGCAAGTGACTCACCATATACTATATTATATTATATATATATATAGATATTATATATTAATATATTATAGTATTATATAATATATGATATATATATATATATATAATATTATAATATCTTATATATAATATATATATATAATATATATATATATATTACATATAGTATATATATAATATATAGTTATATATATATATATATATATATTATATATAATTATATTATATATATAATATATAGTATATATATATATATATATATATAATATATTATAATATATAAGTATTATATATTATATATATATAGAGGAGAGAGAGAGAGAGAGAGAGAGAGAGAGAGAAAGAGAGAGAGAGAGAGAGATACTATATATATATAATATATATATATATCATATATATATATATAATATATATATATATATATATATATTTATATATATATATATATATAATATTATTATATATATTATATATATATATTATATATATTATAGTATATATATATATATATAATATAATATATATATATTTAGTATTATTATATATATATATATAATATAAATATATTATATATTATATATATTTTATTATATATAAATATATATATATATATTATATGATATATATATTTAATAATTATATATATATATGTATATATATATATATATATATATTACAGATCAAAGCAGCTGATTCGAGATGCCATATTGGACAACGATTTCCTGAAGCACCTTGACAATGGTCAAATTCGGGAAATCGTGGAGTCAATGTACCCAGAGACGTTTCTCTGCCAACACTTGGCATTAGAGAAGGCACCAATAGGTAAGTCAACACACAATAGTCATAGCAAATTATCGAAATTTAAGTGCGGGGAGAATTGCTCAAGCAACCCTGGATTTCGATGGTAAGCTATCAGGTGCTTAATCATTAAACTACTTTCCATTTAAATTTAACTTCAGTATAAGTTTTGGCTTATATTCTGAATGGGATAAAGCGGAAAATGTACATATCCATTTTAATATAATATATATATATATATATATATATAATATATATATATAATATATATATATATATTTATATAATTATCTTTTTATAAATATATTATATATATTATATTATATATATAGTATATATATATATATATATATATATATTATAATATAATATATACACCAATTTGTCCTTTGGCCATGATCAATTTTATTCGTCTTTTTTGTCTATGGAAGCTACTCTTGTTGTTTAGAAAATATTTATAGGTACTTTAGGAATATATATATATATATATAAATATATATATAATATATATATTAATTAATAATATTATTTATATATATATATATATATATATATATATTATGATATATATATATATATTAATATATATATATGACGAGAGAGAGAGGAGAGAGAGAGATGAGAGAGAGAGGAGAGAGTTCAGCCTCCTATCGTCATAAGAGGCGAGCCTCATTATACTATATTTCTTCGCGTAATTCCCAGCTGAGTCAATTGATTCATCGTCGTTTTCACTCATGTGCAGGCCAGTCATTTTCCGGCCTCCAACGCGCCTTTGATCTTGGCTTATGACAAAATTCACTACTGAAACATATAATAATAGAATATAATGTTAATATTTGTAGATATTTGATTATATATCAGCTAATTAGTAATAAAAGTTTTATAGAAAAGTAAGTGTTTAGGCTGATACACTGAACTCTCTATGACGCTACCACACTCCATATATATATATATATAATATATATATATATATATTATATATAATATTATATATATATATATATATATATATATATAATATATATATATATATAATATATAATATATAATATATATATATATAATATAGCTATTTATATAAGATGTTGACTCCAGGAACGAAAATCAATAAAAAATGTAAAGTAATTTCCAATGATTTGAGGTTAAATACATTAGTAAAAATACCTGGATTTTCGAATGTAATTTAATTAATATTAAGAAAAATTAAAAGAAATTGACATATATTTTTTTGTGCTTCACACCTATAGTCTTATAAAATGAGTAGCTTTGACCGTGCTTAGGCTATTTATTTCAGTTTAAATTTGATGAATGTATACGTAAAGTTTGTAGAAACACCTTGACAATAATAAATTGATATTTTATATTTTTATATATTTTATTTTGATCCGGGGTGGGGCCTTCGCCCCCCCTCTATATCATCCCCCCGTCCCCCGCAAGCGGGGTGCCCCGCTCGCAAGCTCGCGGGTGGGGGGGGTTTTTTTTAAATAAAAATACCATAAATTATAATAATCTCGAAAATCATATAAAAATGAAAGACTTAGAAAAAAAATTAAATCTCTATTAAATAATAATAATAATAATAATAATAATAATAATAATAATAATAATAATAATAATAATAATATAATAATAATAATAATAATAATATATATAATGAATAAAAAAAAAATCTTGTTATTTAGAATTAAATGCAAATAACGCTAATAAATAATAGAAATTGCAGTAATAAAGAAAAGGCCCGCAAATTCGTTGTTTTTCTATCGAAATTCCCCGTATAATGGAGAGTCAACATCTTAATAAATGTCTATATATATATATATATATATATATATATATATAATATATATATATATATTAATATATTATATATATAATATATATTTAATATAATATATATAGATATATATATTATATTACTTCGTCAAAATAACACAGCCACTAGAAATAAATAGTTACTCGCCAGGAACGGGAATGCCCCTAGCCTCCATGAATACCCACACCAACATAACGACAGATCAGTGTAACTATGTAAGCGCACTCCCGCAAAGAATTGGCTGCAGTTTGTTGCGTCACTCGAAGGATTTAAGAAAACATAAAACCACGTAAACTAGACGCTGGATAGGTGGGGTAGGTTACTGTCGGGGGTATATCGAGCGAGGGAGTATTACACGTAACGATGCGACTCCGATAAACATGGAGAGGAATAGTGCGTCAACTGTCAAGAGATCAGTGCGTGCAGATAACAACACTCTACGCCGAAGACTCGGTACCGGCACTTGGTCGACGGTTCGGTGTAGCGGCGCAACGATTGCAACGGGTGGGTCACTGGGTGGGCGTGGTATAGGAAACGCTGAACAATGATCGTTCGGCGAGGACAAGGTAGGCTGGCCAAAATCACGACACCCGTGGAAGATCCGATTTATACGTCTGCGTGCATTACAAGAGCACCACACAACACGGCACGACATCTGCAGATAAAGCTGGCGGAGGTACACGGCACCAGGGTGAGTGACAATGCAGTGCGTCCAATTGCCTTCGCGGACGATAATACCGCCCCGGAGGCCTGCCATAGGTCCACTGCACACCACGGCACATCGAAGGGCCCGACTGGCAAATACTAAGAAAAAATAATAAGAAAAAAAAGAAACATCCATTGGACGGTCGAGGATTGGGCAAAGGTTGCTCTTTACGGACAGTCGAAGAGTGGTCTCTATACGCCTCGGACAGGCGTGCTAGAGTAAACCGACGACCGACGGAGAGGTTCGTCGCGCAGATGCAATGTGTGCGGAGGTGCCCGCCGTTTGAGGTGGGTCGGTTTATGGTCTGGAAGAGGCATCTCTTTAATCGAGGGCCTAAACGAGCTGCACATCTTCGATGGAGGCACTCTTACAGCCGTAAGGTATATCATAGACATCCTCGAACCATATGTCGTGCCATACTGCCCCCCTACATCGGTGGACTGCTTTCATTCACATGCATGACATGCAAACACACAGGACCATGTGAGCAACGATACCTTAGGGACGATTTCCAAATTACGGCGTTGGAGTTGCCAGCATATAGTCCGGACCTCAACCCAGTCGAACATTGGGGATATCCTGCAACGTTCGGTCCGACAGCTGCAACCCTCTCCACCGGATCCCTCCTGTACCTGCGACATCACATTGCATCAGTATGGGATCAGATCATGTCCAGGATTTGCCCACTCGTCGAGAGCATGCCAGGACGGTGTCAGAGGGGGTCATACACGGTTTTGAGACAGACCCAACACCCCCCGCGGCCGTTGCCGTACGTACCAAATTGTACTGTTTGCAGCACCGAACCTCCGAACCCTACTGCGAGACCCTTTGGCTGCACCTTGGCCTCACACTCTATCACCTACGTTTCTTGGGGAGGAATCCACCATGCTATTGTCATTGTCCATAAAGTGTGTTCGCGTTCTTCAACTTTTCTCCCCTTCCTTATCCACGTAATTTTTGTGGTGCGTTAATTTTGTCGAGTATATATATATATATATATATATATATATATATATATATATAATATATATTATGTATATATATATATATATTTATAATATATATATATATATTATAGAATATATATATATATATAAATATATATATGATATATATATATATATATATATATAATATATAAATATATATATATATATATATATATAATATATATATATATTATATATATATATATATATATATATATATTAATATAAATTATATATATATATAATATATATAGTACTAATATATATATATTATACATATATATTTATATATTTACTATATATATTATATATATATATATTATATATATATATATATATATATATATATATAATATATATATATATATATATATATATATATAATATATATACATATATATATAATACAATTCTGGTAACATTTTTATAAACAAACTTTAAGAATTGTTTAAAACTTAGAATATTGTTCTATCTTTTAAAGTTAAAAAAAAGCGTCTACAAAAAAAATACTTTTTAATCTATATCCTCCTTCATTATATATATATATATATATATATATATATATATATATATATATATATATATATATATTATATATATATATATTTATTTTATATATATATATTATTATATTAATATATAATATATATATATATATATATTATATATACTCCATTTAGAGATATATTTGGATTGTTTGGCTACATTAAACTGCACTCCAATATCCAATGATTCTCCCCCTTTCGCGCTCATCTTCACATTCTTCTTCTTAAACTATAATAGGCTCTCCTTTATCACACACCATAAATACTTTTACAAACAACACTCCTCTTTAAAAAAAATAAACCAAATAATTGAATCGACACAGGGTGTATATCAATAATAGCCCCCCTCATCAACTCCTTCCCCAAGAAACACTTGAGATTTGATTTCCTACTGAGGTGGAGCTGAAGCCGTCATGGCATTGCCTGTCTGTTTTGATGCACGGTCCTCTCTCTCTTTATAAATTTTTGCTACCTTCATGGTTTTTTCTCTAATTTCCACTCTGCTGAACACCACCTCTCCTCCTCTAAACTTTATCTCTTCTTCTTAGCAAAAACTTGGGTGTTTGAGCATGCTGACGGCAAATCCTACTCTGTTCTCTCTCTCTCTCTCTCTCTCTCTCTCTCTCTCTCTCTCTCTCTCTCTTGCTCCCTCTTCCTCTCTCCTCTCTCCTCTCTCTCTCTCTCTCTCCTCAATTTTTAGCCAAAGGCGTCTTTCGCTCTAATGTGCCCAACGATATTGTTTGTTCTCCTGTCTTTGAATTTTAATCTTCCGAATTTTCTGTTTTATGACTCAAAATATTCTGTCAATTTACTACTAAATTCATCTGTTCTGTTTATCTACCTCCTTCCTAGCTTAACTGACTATCCTAAATTTTTCTCTTACTTTTACTCAAATTTAGAACACATTCTCTCGTCTTCACCTTACTCTGAAGTCATCAAACTTGGTGATTTCAATGCTCACTACCGCCAATGGCTTTTCCTCAAACTCTTACGATGCAGCTTGTGAATTTGCCCACCAATTTTCTATCCAGAATTAACTCGAACAGTTGCTGCACCTCCCTATTCGTATCCCTGATTGTCTTGGAGATGAACCTAACATTCTACACATTTTCTTAACTTCAACCCTTCTTTTACTTCTGTTAAACTCATTTCTTCTTTTAGTTCCTCCTATCGCCTTTTATTCTTTTTATCCTGTTCTATCTTCAAGTCTTCGGGAAGGAAATAAAGAGTCCAGCCTATGGTAAGGAAACGTTTGAAATTTCGGGGTTGCAAACGGGTCGGACTTGTTGTCGCATTTCTTTGATTTACCATGGGATAATTGGTGTTTCGGTGGAGGGGTCCCATAGTAGTGGGGGATGGGTCCCTGGGAATGTACAGAAAGCATAACCGATGTGATTCTCTCTGGCATGGCATGGAGGCGTACATTCTCTATTCTTTCCCTTCAACTAAACCTAACAAACCTTGATTTAATAACTCTGATTGTTATCGAGTTATTGGAAACAAGGGCGAAGCGTTCAGGAATTACCCTCGTTTTAAAAGTCGACGCGACCCCAGTGTTTCCTCCTTATAAGGGTGTCGCTTGCCTTTGTATGGAGTATGCCTCACACATCTGGTGTAGTTCCTCTCACACAGCTCCTCTCCTTGAAAAGGTCAAGTCTTGGGCTTTTAGTCCTATCAACTCTCCTTCTCTCTCTCTCTCTCTCTCTCTCTCTCTCTCTCTCTCTCTCTCCTTCTCTCTCTCTCTCTCTCTCTCTCTCTCTCTCTCTCTTCTCTCTCTCTCTCCACTCTCTTTCTGTCCGTCGATTTGTGGCGTCACTCTCTCTCTATTCTATCGCTATTACAATGGACACTGCTCTTCTGAACTCTCTGTCTGTTGCTCTCTCTCTCTGTCTCTCTCTCTCTCTCTCTCTCCTCTCTCTTCTCTCTCTCTCTCTCTCTCTCTCTCTCTCTCTCTCTTTCCCTCTCTTTTCTGTCGTCGATTTGTGGCGTCACTTCTCTCTATTCTATCGCTAATTAACAATGGACACTGCTTTGAATCTCTGTCTGTCTGTCTGTCTGTCTCTCTCTCTCTCTCTCTCTCTCTCTCTCTCTCTCTCTCTCTCTCTCTCTCTCTCTCCTCTCCCAACCCCGTCGAGTTGTTGGGTCACTCTCTTTATTCTATCGCCACTACAATGGACACTGCTCTTCTGAACTCTCCTCTCTCTCTCTCTCTCTCTCATCTCTCTCTCTCCTCTCTCTTTCTTCCTCTCTCTTTCTTCTTCTCTCTTCTTCCTCTCTCTTCCTCTCTTCTCTTCCTTCTCTCTCTCTATCTCATTACTTCTCTTCTCATTTCTCTCATCTTTCCTTCTTCTCTTATCTCCACTCTGTTCTGTCGTGATTTTGTGGGTACTTCTCTCTATTCTATCGCCTATTACAATGGACACTGCTTTCTCTCATCTCTGTCTGTTCTCTCTCTCTCTCTCTTTCTCTCTCTCTCTTCTCTCTCCACTCTCTTTCTGTCCGTCGATTTGTGGCGTCACTCTCTCTCTATTCTATCGCTATTCAATTGGACACTGCCTACTTTGCAATCTATGTCTGTTGTCTTCTCTCTCTCTCTGTCATTCTCTCTTCTCTCCTCTCCCTTTCTCTCTTCTCTCTCTCTTCTTCTCTCTCTCTTCGCCTCTCTTTCTGTCCGTGATTTGTGGCGTCATCTTCTCTATTCTATCGTATTAAATGAACTGCTCTTTAACTCTCTCACTTCCTTTACCCTCTCTCGAAACGCTCTTCCCTTTCTCTCTCTCCCTAATTCTGTCTCTTCTTCTCTCTCTCTTTTTCAACCTTCTTCTTCTTTCTCTCTCCACTCTGTTTTGTCCTTCGATTTGTGGCGTACTCTCTCTCCTATTCTATGGTATTAATGGACAACTGCTCTTTTCTGAACTCTCTCTCTTCTCTTCTTCTTTCTCTGTTGTCTGCCTGTCTTCTATGTGAGCTCTCTTATGTCTGTCACCTGTGTGTCTTGTCTTCTGTTTGTCATTTCTCTTCTTCTCTCTCATCTCTCCTCTCTCTCTCTCTTCCGCTTAAGCTGTTTTTCTCTCCTCTCCTCTCATCTCCTCTCTCTCTCCTTGTGGGACTCTCTCCTCTCTCATCTTCCTTCTCTATCTCTTCGTTTCTCTCTCCTCATCTCTATATCCTCTTCTCTCTTACCAAGTACAACGGACACTGCTCTTCTGAACTCTTAGTGGCATACTCTCTCATTGAGAAAAGCTGTGGTGTGCAGTCGTGTCTCCTGTACACTTACTTAAAAAAAAAAAAAAAAAACGCTAGCTTCAATTCTATCCAGGAAACTTCACTGGTTAAATTTCAGGAACACCCCACTTCTCTTTATTAATATCATCTTTTCCCGATACCTTTTCATTGCAATTTTCATACCCATGTGTATCGGCATGTTCAGCCATTATAATTGATTGTGGCTTGGAATTTTCTCAACTCTAAAGGGAATTAGGAGGATCCGCCATTTTCCATCAGTAGGAATATATATATTATATATATATATATATATAATATATATATAATATTATATATATTATTATATATATATATATATATATTAATATTATATATATATATATATATATATATATATATACATAAAGGAAGGACATTTTTATGGGAAGGTAAGCTCGGTATATTGGTCTGCAATTCGCACATGGCGGTGGTTCAATTATCCGGAAAGCGCAAAGTAATTTACATACCTTCTATAAATATTTTCTTTATTTTATCTTATATAATTGCGATTAATATGCAATTTTTTAAAATAATCTATATATATATATATATATATTATATTATATCATTATATATATTATATATATTCTATATATATATAATAAATATATATTAATATATATAATTTATATATTATATATTATATATAATTATTATATAATATATATATGGTAATATATATTATATATATATAGTATATATATATACTTATATATATATATATATATATCTATATATATAATATATTATATATATAATTATATATTATATATATTATATATATATATATATATATAAATTATATATATATATATATAATATATATATATATATTTTATTATATATATTTATATTATATTATATTTTATATATATATATATAATTATATCTATATATATATAATACATCATCATATCATATCTCATATATCATCATCTCTTTCCCAAGGTTGGGGTTGAGGTGCGCTGCATGCGACAAAGAAAAGGTTAGTAGAAGAATATGAGCAAGTCGAAAATAAGTCGCCTTACATCTTTATACCTTAAGTGAGAAAATTGGCTGCAGCAAAAAACAACCCTAGGTTTTCACAGACGGACGGACTTAAGCATCGTGTCAAATGTAGGTGTTAATTCTCCTGTTTATTCCACAACAACCCCTCACAAATCAGCCTTTAATCCTATTTTGTGCAATTTATTCCCGCTTGCAACATCGAATTCTCTCTTCAGACATTTATTTTCAGACTTAGCCCTTTTTTTCGGTCTTCCCCCGCAGTGTGATTCCTGAGCACACTCGCCTTATAATCCGACTTAACAACCGATGACTAATCACTATCCTTTCATATGAATAAACAGTCAATGTACTTGTCTCTTTTATTCTTTAATTTACCCCTCCTTTCTCTTTTCAGCATACACACCACACATCCTTAATACGTTCATACTTATTCTCATTTTCTATAGTTTTCTCCCACTTAACACTAATTGTTCATCTGAACACATTGTAATTTTGATCTATACTCTTAATCAGAACATAGTCTCATATAAGCATTAATCCGATACTACAACTGACACTGCGAAACCTCGCGCTCCCAAAGCCTTGGTTGCCTTTACAATGTATCCATCAAGGGATTTAATTGCAACCAGGACCCTTCTACATTTCAAATTTTACTTTCAGTCTGCAAATCTTCCCTTTATTAATACACATATTATCTAAAATTTAAACTCAGACTATGTTTATTGTCACCATCTGAATATATGTTAAACACTGCGGCCTCCCTTCTCACACTATTACCATAATCTTATCTATCTAAATTTTTATACGCTTATCCCATCCTTTTTTAAAACCAAAAAGCCAACCCCACCAATCTTCAACTCTTCTTCAGATTCGTCGCCCAACAAAAATTGACGATATAATATGTTGGACCAACTCCATTCTCTTCATTCTCCCATCATTCTAAACACTTCCAGCCCCTACATCTATTCTTTCATACCACCCATCCATATGCAAATTGAATACCCAAGGAGACATAACACATCATGCACTACTTCGCGGCATTAATATATATATAATATATATATTATAATATTATATATATTTATATATATATATATATATTAAGTATATATATATATATATATATATATTATATATATATAATATATATTATTATATATTATTATATATATATACTTGTAGATGGGCCTGAGCATGCTTTGGTATTTATTATGTATTGGTCTTAACCAGAAATTAAAAGTTATCTCTTTGAAGTACTACTTGAGAGGTTACCAGCGGTTCCAAAACGCTTCTTCTCACACCAACAACTGACACTGTTTCATCTAACAGCTCGGAGGTCATTTTCCACCCCCCCGCTCCCCTGAAAGTGTGTTTAGAGTGTGTTACACTTGTTCATGTTTTTATGTATTTTTCGTCACCACCCTCCGCCCTCCGCTCCCCCCCCACGCCCTATCTTCCTTTCTAAACACGGTCATTTTTGGTGTTTAGGTTCCTTGTTACGTTTTTTTATTATTTCTCGTCCCCAAAATGATGACATTCCTTCATTTCCGCATCTTTAGGGAAGAAGGTAGAATTCTGGCGAGAGCTAGATGGGTGTTGGAGGATGTGGAAGTATTGAATGTTTTAGTCTTTGCCTGAAATTCTATAATTGAGAGCGCAGTGTGAAGGTGCAAATTCATTGTGCACAATACCACGGCTCACAAAATTTCCCTGTAAATTTTCGCATGTGATGATTCGTTAAAATTCTAGAGTCATTTTTAATACACTACACAGTTTTTCTGCAATCACTTGACACTGAACAGGCGGTTCTCTCCATACGTCTAACAATTCCACATTTTCATCGTTTGTTGGCGAGATTGGTTTCCAAATCGGGGTCGTCTTCAACATTTTCTAGGCCCTATAAAGGGAAGCTTTGTGCATTTAAAAACAATAGTTTCTGATAGAGGATCCCTATATTTTCGTTTAAAAGAGAGCAATGTTCATGGAGATTGTTAGGGGGTTCACAATCAGAATTTGATAGCTTAGCGATGTTCAATATTTACCTGCATCGCAAAAACGTAACGAGGATAGAAAACACGCCCATACACAAAACGATACAGTGCTTAAAAGTAACGAGGTTAAAACTTTCCTATATCGTTTTTTTTATATTAATTAATTTTGTTTCCATTCTCCGGCGACAAGAATTGTAAAGGACTCGATCCATGACCAGTGCCAAAGCTTTGAAAATAGAAAATGAGCAACCCGTATCTTTAATAAAGCCTTTATTAAGAAGAAGAAAAACCTACTACTTTGGTTTAAGTTCTAATTCACTTAATTAATCATGATTAACATTGATATGTTCATTACAATCATTACCATATGTTGCTTTATTATTTTAAGGAGATTCAATCTCAAATTGCGCTACGTTGATTTCCGCCAAAGCAGAAGATTGGGTCAATATCTACCTGTCTTATATCTAATTGAAATTGATTTGTTTTCCTGTAATTATTATTATTATTTATAAAATTATTACTACAGCTGATAAAATTATTAATATTATTAAAACTTCTTCAAGTGAACGACGTACAAATTTTCCTTACTGTCTGTTTCTCACGATACTTTTTACAGTTATTAAAGTTAATATGTTTAGATGTTTATATCTCCATCAGTTAATTATTTAACTAAATAAATTAAAAATAAAATTAAAGTCTTGACTTATAATCCCTTATCATAACCTTGTCATTAATTTCCTAACTTCAGAAGAAGGGAGATGATTCTTCTTCTCCATTAATGTTTACTATGATTATTCAGTGAATGAAGCTTATGTTAATAAAAGCCTGTCGTGCAATTATCGTTTTTGAGACAATTACCACGATCACAAAATTTTTAGTGAAAATATCAGAGAACCATCCTGATTGAAACCGTAGTGTGATCCTTCCTTTTGTTAGTTTCTTCCTACTAAAATGTCACTTGAATCTCTACTGTATTTGCTTGGTTATTATGTTTATATGCCCCAAAGAACTTTTGTCTTCTATTTTATAAATTCTCGATTAGCGAATTTCAACAACTTTAATGGTCTATATTTAACAAGAAAAAATAACATCAATTATTCTCATCTAAAGCCACAAACATATTCAAGGAAGCGTTCCACCGAATTAGGGAATAAATCTTTCTCAATATTGGTCTTAGTTTCGTTGGTTTTAATTCTATTTTCTGTATTCTCCCAAATATCGGATACAGTTATTATAAATTTCTTTTCTTCACAGTTAATCCTATTTTCACTTATTGTATATTAAATGCTTATGAAAAATCAGTGTAAATGAAAATCAACAACTCTTAGCTTAAGTTACACGTGTCCTTAAATTAGTCAAAGTCATCTTTTGCATAATGACATGTTTTCCTTTATATTATATATATACTATATATATATTATATATTATATATTATATATATATTATATATTATTTATATTTATATATATATATTTATATATACTATATATATAATATATACTTATATATATAATATAAATATTTTTATATAATTAGAAGTGTTTTAGCATCATTGAAGTTGAATAAGGTAAAGGTTTATTTTGTGTGATAGCAAATGCTAAAGAAAGATATATTATTTATTGACGTAACCTGCATACTTTTGCTTTTTGCTTTTCAGAGTTTTTTTTATCGCAAGTTCTTCAAAGGTGATTCGTTTATTATTGTGAACTTCCATAATGAAGCGATATGACAATATTCGTCATAATCAATATAATGATGAGAACCTATGCATCCACGTGATATATATATATATATATATATATATATTCTCATAGATTGATAGCTTTGATATACTGAAATCTAAAAATTCCATTCCATATATATATATATATTATGTATTATTATATTATATATTTATTATATATATATATATATATATATATTATTATTTATATATATATATATATATTATATATTATATATAGTTTATATTTATATATAATTTATGTATTATATAAGTATATATATACGGTATATTATATATTATATATATATAATATATATATATATTATATTATATATAAATATATATATATAATATATTTATATATATATATATATATATATCTTATATATATTATATATATATATATATTATATCATTATATTATTATATATTATATTTATACTATATATATATATTATAGCGACGATCAGTAATTTTTTACTACTCTTCTCTTATCTTCTCTCATCTATCTCATCTATCTCTCTTCTCTCTCATCTTCTCTCTCTTCTCTCTTCTCTCTTCTCTATCTCTTCTCTGTCTCTCTTTTTCTTCGTCTCTTTTCTACTCTCTATCCGTCGGCATCAAAACATTTATTACTCTTTTTCTTTCGAAAGCATTCACGTCGATTTAATATTTTTATTGATTGAAATGCATTATTCCTTAATTTTTTTTAATAAAATAATTTTTTAAATAGATCTCTTATATAATTATTGTATAATTTATTATATGACTATTTTCGCCGAAAACTTTTTCGTAATTTTTATGAATTTGTAGAGTCGATGTTTCTTAACGATAACTCGTGGCTAAGGCTGAAGCAGCCGAGTGGTGGAGTCGCCTACTGATATATAATATATATATATATTATATTATATATATTTATTATATTATATATATCTATATTATATTAAATTTATATATATTATAATAATAATATAATATATATATATATTATACTATATTATTACATATTATATTATATACTTATATATTAATATATAATATTATATATATATATATATATACTATATACTATATTATATATATAATATTATTTATATATATTATTAATAATTTTATATATATTATATATATATATTAATATATATAATATTATTTATATTATATATATAGTATATATGATATATAATATCTATTAATATTTTTTATATATATATATTTATAGCGCTTGCTGACCTGTTTTAGATTTGCTTTCTTTTCTTCATGAAATTTCTGACATTCGGAGCTTTCCCTCCATTTCAGTCTTCTGGCAATTCTTGTTCTTAACCGAACAACGGTGTATGAATGTTGGACGTAACACACCTCTGTTCTTCCTACTCTCTATTCTCAATTTTCGCAAAAGGCGTATGTTGCGCTTATGTACGCAACGATGTAATTTGTTCTCTTGCTTCAATTTAGAGTCTTCTGAATTCTATGTTATATGGCTTAATCTCTCATGTTGATCTACAACTAAATTCATCTTCTTTACTATTTATATTAGGTAACTAACTATCCTAAATTCTTTGACTATCTAAGCTCTCCAAATTAGAATACATTCTCTCTTCTCCTTTCTCAGAAAACATTATTTTGGGTGATTTCTTTGGCTTTCCTTTAGTTCACGTGATACAGATGGTAAACCTGCCTACCATTTCTCTATCATTAATGACATTGAGCAGTTGGTGCAACTCCTCGTAAACGTTTTGGAGATGACGCCAACATTCTAAACCTTTTCTTAAGGTTCAATCCTTCTCCTTATTTGATAAACTCTATCTTCCTTTAGGCACCTCTGATCACATTCTTATCTTTGTATCGTCCTATCCATTTCTATCTCATCAAGTCGTTCTCAGAAAAGACCTTCGAAGAGTAAATTTTTTTGGCACTTGGTCCTGTGAATGACTAGTGCTTCGGTGGGAAGGGTCTCTCGGAATGCACAGAACGCATAACCGAGGTTTGAGTTGTATGTTTTCAAAGAAGATGTTGTGGTTGTGTAGTAGGATATTTTGTCTGGTTAAAAGATGAAGGAACTGAGTTTTTGAGTCACTGAAAACATTCAACTTCTCATTGTCAGAGTTAAAAACTCGAGAAAGATAAGAGGTTGGTTGCTTCAAAACTACCCATCAAGCGCGAGCTAATTGCTGTTTGGAGGGACATCATTCAAAATGGAAGAAGTAGTGAAGTCGTCAGCATAGGAGTACATAATTGGTGAAGAAGAAATAGAGAGAAGGTTATTAGTGAAAAGTAGAAAGGGAAATGGAGATAGGACAGAACCCTGAAGGAACTACACTTTTTATAGATTTAAAATATGAACCGTGGCCGTCTACAGCAGCTGCTGTAGATCAACCGGAATAGAAATCTGAAAAAAGGTCACAGGGAGAATGATAGATACCGAAGGAGGAAGTTTAAAATTAAAACTTTGTGATAGACTCTATTTGGTTGCTATGGTGACCATCTAAGAAATTATTAGTTAATAGTAGCCGTAAAATTAATAAATTTGTTGTGCTAAGATCCATATTTTGTGCAACATTTGGTTGATATTTTGGCCATCTAATAAAATATCAATTAATAGTAGCCGTATGATTAATCAGTTAGTTGTGCTAAAGGATTATAAAGCAAATGTTTGATAATTCAGCACCGAATCCCACACCGGCTCCACCTTAGCTTCTGACTCATAATATGTCGATTGTTGTGTAGATTTCTAAGCCGACTCATTTCGATAATATATATTATATAGTATTATATTAATATATTATTATATTTTATATATATATATATATATATAATTATTATATATATTTATATATATATATATATTATATACAGATAATATATATAAACTTGTATAATTTATTTTTTCGATGCCAAAAGCCAAAACAACTTTTATAGGGGTTGTACCCCTATGGGGTGCAGGGACTCGTAACTTGCTCTAGAAGACGCTCATTTAGTATATGGGAATATCTCGAGTTTTACGATGTCTCTAAGCCCATAATTAGAGGGTAAATAATCTGTGCTCCGACCCACCGGCTCCCACTTCGCACCCATAGTTTTTCCATTATAATATATATTATTCAATAATAAAGAAAATATATATATATATATATTATATTATATAAAATTATTATATATATTTTTATTTTAATTATATATTTATTTGATTTCTTTATTTAATTTAATATTCATTTACGTAAGCCCTTTTTTATTCAAAAATAAATAAGTCTATCGCTTATCGCTGGTATAGTGGTATAAACCATGGTGAGTCATTCATGATATCCCGGCATCGAAACTCTTTTGAGAGTTTGCAATTAATATATTCTTTGCAATTTCAACGAAGCTTTAGAAGATGATTTAAACGTCAATCTGGAGTAAATCCGTGAGGAATCGATTGGATCAATCAGATATTATCTACCGATCATTTGCGAGGGTCAAACCTCTGAGTTCACGTTCAAAACCACTGAAGAGGTCTACCAAATCTCAAACACGAACCGCCGCCTTGAAAACGCGTCGTCGTATCGGAAGCGGTCTTCCCGAACTTAGAAACACGTCGCGGGCCATGGAAACGGGTTCCCTGACCTTTGAAACCTGTACTTTGATACATCAAGTGTCAAAATCTAACGAAGTGATGAGAATTTCAAGTCAACTGCCGCCGTGATTTGGATTTCCTGGCCTTCAGAAACTCCAGAACTACAGAAAACGGACTTACAGCCCTCGGGAAGCGTGCTTTCATCATTGAATGCGAATGCAGTATTGGTTAACGTCACTCCCGGAGTTGGGGGTCTTGAGCAAGTGCCTGCTGACATGATTGGTCGATCGGACCTTCGAAACGCGTAGCCGGCTTTGGAAACGGCTTCCACGACCTCGGAAACCCCTAATTTGACGCAACAAACGTCAAAAAAACAATATTGCAAAATGTTGCTTTGCAACTTAACGATTTCAGTTTGCTGTCAGTTGTGCCCCCTTACTACTATGATGATTGGGGGAGGGGAAATGAGGGGTTATTTTTGGAAGCTCTTCTTCTTCTTCTTCTTCTTCTTCTTCTTCTTCTTCTTCTTCTTCTTCTTCTTCTTCTTCTTCTTCTTTTCTTCTTCTCTTGTTTCTCACCATTTTTATCTATAATAACTTAAGGGAGGAAGGATACAACATTGCATTGTTACGAATGGTATAGAATATCAATCGAAGTATCAATCAATAACCACTGTGTTTCTCCATATGTTGATACGCAGCTCGAATGTTCCTACGCAATAATAATAAAAAACGGCTGTAAAGTAAATGGCTTGGGTAGAGCCGAAAATAAAATGAAAATGAACATGATTAATGAAGTTTAAGAGGAGAGAGAGAGAGAGAGAGAGAGAGAGAGAGAGAGAGAGAGAGAGAGAGAGAGAGAGAGAGAGAGAGAGAGGTTGCCTCCAATATAAATTGAAGTTTTTTAAGAGAGCGTTCTCTCACTAAACTCTCATTTTTTTGATAGAGATCGGAAATATAGACAGGAACAAATTAGGTGTGACACATTTGATATTTGGAAAAGTTTTAAGCAAATATTGTCAATCAATACACGAAAAAATGGATGTAGATGTCGATTTTAAGGAGACACTTTGCAAAATCCGCTTATCTAAATTCAGAATATATATATATATATATAATACTAATATATATATTATGATATTATATATATAATATATTTATATAATATTATATATATATATATATATTATATTATATTATATATATTATATATATATTATATATTAGTATATATATATTATTTTAATATATTTATAACATTAAATATTATATAAATATATATATATATATATTATATATATATAATTAATTTATATATATATATTTATATTATATATATACCTCTATTGAGGTAGAGTAAGCGCGCATACGCGCAGGGATGAAATCACCTCCATTTTGCTTATGGTTTTGACATTCCGTGTCCTAATAGTTCGCCTTTCTGTTCTGCGTTCATATACACACTCATCCTCCATGTCTTCATGTCTACCTGCTAAATAATTATCAGGAAAATTCTTCAAACAGACTTGATACTACTAAATTAAGTGACCTGAAAGCATCTGCCCTACTGAAGTGACTTGCTTGTGATCCTTCAAAATACAAGATGAAATCTTCACCAATTAGTTGTCAACGTTTAATGTGTTGGCAGAAGATTGCAGTCTTCAACAGTTTACACAGTGAAAAAGGTTTAAACCAGAAGTATCAATCAATATTTTCTGAGATGGAAGATGAAAAAAATTCTGCTTCTAATTCTAGTGTGGAAAAATGAAAAATTAATCTAAGCGTTTACAGGAAATGGAACAGAAAGAAGAACTGGTAGGAAAAAAATGGTTACAAAAATAGGAGGAAGTTGTTAGGAGCCACGTGGAATTTTTCGTCCAGGAGGTAAAATAATTTATATTCTAGGGGATGTATCTGAAAAAGAAAATCTTCAGGATTGCTACCGTGCTTCTCGAATGGATAAAACGCATTGATCGCTGATACAGATTTGTTAAATCGTAAACCAGTTTAAACTTACGAAAAAAGAAGATAGCAATAGGAGATATTAGTATATTCACTGTAAGAACTTGCATCAAAGTGTGGTTCTGCACAATCTTCTGCGTCTAGAAATGAGTTGCAGCTGATAAAGGATTTAAAGGTATATGAAAATATAAATCATGTCATGAACTACGTCGAAAAGAAGCTGTGAAAATTTTCTTGATTTTATGTTTCTCAGAAAAACTATTAGTGTTTTCAATGTTACATAATAGATGGAGATCATTGAATTAAAATTTTAGATAAAGTTAGTTGAATTCAATACCGATAGAAAGTGATAGTTTGGATTTTTTGAATAAATTTGAATGAACTATCAATTAGATTTTGCTAACTTTCAGCATTTTTTGAGATCGTTATTAGTAGGGACGGTTTCATGAAAAGGACGCCGAATTTTAGTAAGACGACGACAACATTTATACAGAAAGTAGAACTGTTGTTCTTCTAATGAAATTTTAGATGAGATTACAGTGGGAGGAATGCCATTCATGGAACATTGGGGCAAATACAATGCAAGTAAGAATCGTTTTGTTAGCTATGGCAAAATTTTACTACACTTTCTTACTACAAAAATTAAAAATAAAAAATCCAACTTTTATGGTCAAGAATTTATTTATTGCGAAAGAAAAAAAATATCCTTCCAAGACTTTTTTTTTTTTATTAAAATTGTAAATATATTCATTTTATTATTATTATTTTATTATTTTATTATTATTATTATTATTATTTTATATTATTATTATTTTATTATTATTATTATTGATTGTTTATTTATTGCATTATTATTTCTATTATTAATTATTATTATATATTATTATTATTATTATTATTATTATTTTATTATTTATTATGATATTATATATATAATTTTATAATTATTATTATTTTTTAGTATGTATTATATATATGTATATAATAGTGATTTGTTTATCATCAATAATACTGTTAGTTTTAGTTTATTATTATCTATTATTACTTATTATTACTTTTATTCTTTAATTAATTTAATATTTATTATTATTATTATTATTTATGTATTATTATTATATATTATTTTATTTATTATTATTTATTATTATTATTATTATTATTAATTATTATTATTTAATTTTATTATTATTATGTTATTTATTATTATTATTATTATTATTATTATTATTAATTATTATTATTATTATTTAATTAATTATTTTATTATTCATTATTATTATTATTATTATTTAATTTTATTATTATATATTATTAATTATATTATTTGGCTAATGGACGAACGTCCCTGACCGTAGTCTTTTCTCATATGTATCCAGTTTTTATGTATTTCTTATTATGTAAGCTACTATGGATTTTGTGAGAATAAGTATTTTTTGATTATTTTTTGATTTGATATATAGAAGGTTCCTTAATAGGTATTGATACAGCCGAATGATTTTGTTTCAAAAAAAAAAAAATTGATATAAAAAATTTGTGGCTGGTTAGTAATTTAAAAAAAAAAAAAATAAAATTAATTACTGTAACACTATTTCATGTGTAATAAAAATGGCGGGGTTTCCTAAATAAAAAGATTTTTTTTAGGTCGATAGAAGCGACCCTAATATGGTAATATATTACTATATATATATAATTTATTTATTATAATATATTTAATATATATATATATATTATATATATATATTATTATATTATAATTAATAATATATATAATATAATTATTTTATATTATTATAATAATATATATATATATATATATTATATAATATTATTATTATATATATATATATATATATATATATTATATATATATATTAATATATATTAATATATTATATATATATTATATATTATATATTGTTTATATGGGCGTTAGGCAGGATTTATTTAGGGGGAAAGGTTGAGGGATATATGTTATATATTATATTATTTTATATATAATATATTATATATATAATATTATATAATATATATATATTTATATTATATATTATATATATATATATATATATATACATATATATATATAACTATTTCTCTTCTGATATTCACCAATAATTCCATCTATACTTGCAGATTTACCATTTCTTCCAACTTCTCACTCTACATGACTCTCCCTGCTAATTATTTACTCATTCCCCAAATTGCTATTTCCTTCTTAACACCATCACATACACATTCACTTGTACATTATTTATGCAATTTTTATGGCAGATTTTCGAAAGTGTGCCTTCGACCACTTTCAAATCTTTTCATATGCAGAAAGTAGCCAACTCCTGTTCTTTATTTTTATGAAGATTCACCTTACTTTCAACTTAACATTTCGTACTCATTTCCAGAAGAGTCTCCTATTTCCTTGTAAGTCTCCATTCCTCATCCTTCCAAACTGTTCACTTACCTCCTTTTTTCCTCTACGTATCTAACTTTTAGTCTTCCTTTTTTCATTCTTATAGAGTTCCAAACACCTTTCTTTCGTAACCTCATCATTAGCTTTTAGCACATTCAACCAAGCCTCTTCTTTACAGCAACCTTTTCATTCAACCACTCACTTTGAGATATCTATTTAGCACCCCTATCTCTGCTGACTACTATAAACGCTTTCTTTATTTGCATCCAGATTTTTTCAGTTTCATCTTGTTCACATTCAACTGATTTATTTGCAACCACTTTCACGTATTTTTCATTATAACCCTTCCACTTAGCTTCTCACTCTTAAATCTTCCCACTTCTTCCCTCTTCTATTTCCTTTCCATCCATGCCAGCCACTAACTTAATTTTAAATAAAACACCTCATGATCTGAATATTCACCCCCACCTCTGATTTGGCATTTTTCACATATTCTTCTTCATACAATAAAATCTAACTTTTCACTCGATACATCTCTACCTACAACAGCTCTCGTATACTTATGAACACTATTACGTTCTTAGAATGTATTACTTACACACACATATATCTCTTATCGCAGAAATTGATCACCTTCCTATCATTCTCATTTTCTCCGCAACCTCAGAGGCAGCTGTTATACAACATTTTCGATCTATCCACCTTTCAAAGTGCTTCACATTCAATTGAAGGCCCTACTAACACCATCGAAAACATCGTTTAGATTGTCCCAGAAAGTTCCACTTTCCTCAAAATCACCCTAGGATGGACCATACACTACAACCACACATATCTTGGCCTTCCCAAATTTAAATTTAACCGTCAGTATGTTAGTACCCACACAAAAACAAAATCCACCAAAGCTATGTGCCACAAGCCACTCATCGAGGACAATTTTTTTCCCCAGAACACACACATTTCTCACCACACCACTCGTTTTCACCGACATATTGCATCTTTCACAGCAAGCAGATCAAATTTACCTTATCTAAGCACATCCATCACCTCTCCTCTTATCCTCGCTGTTTATTCCTCTAACATTCCATTTACGTTTCATACAGTGTCGTCGAAAAATACAAGGTCACTTACGGTGTTCAAGACCAGGTCCAAGGCATGCATGAGCATTCCTAGCCTATACCACTGTCCTTTCAGTCCTCTCTTACGACACGCAGAACATCTTAGGATATTCTACTCTCCCTCATATATTAATAATATATATATATATATATATATTTATATATATATATATATATTATATTATATATATATTTATATTATATTTATATATATAAAAGATATATATATATTATTATATATTCATATTATAATATCTATGTAGTGGGGTTGAGAATTTGTTGTTTTTTTTTTTTTCCACACATATTGTTTTTTTTTTTATTTTTCATAAGGTTCCTTTTTCTGTTGAAAAGATTAACTAGTTAGTACTAATTGTTTTCACATGTTGATTAGTTATCATTCTAGAAGCTTGATGTTTTTCTCCTCCGCGCTTTCGAGACTAGGCAAATAATAATGATTAGGTTGTTCGAACCCTTTTTAACTTTATTCTACAATAAGAGTTAAACACTGTTTTATTTGATTTTTTTATTAAAATCTATATAAATATAGTTGTAAGTTTCGTTGTAAATCGTAATTGTGGAATTAAGTTTTAAATTAAAATAAATATTATATACATTAAAATTTCGTTTCACTTGTTGTATGTTGAATATTTTACAAACAAAATATTATCAGTTTTTTTTTTGGCTGGAAAATAATGAAATAATTTTGTGCATATAAACTGAATAAAAGCAAAAGTATTTACATATTATCGATATGAATTTCATTTATTTTTATATAGAAGTCATATAATTATAAACATAATTTTGATATCATTAGATAAACATGAATTAATATTACAAAATTTAAAGGTTATACCAGAATTTCATTTTATTTTCTAAAATAAAATTATTTTATATGGTCAACTTTTCTGTTTTAAAACATTTGATCACTATATACACTTCGTGCCCTAAAAGCGGAGCTTTTATACACTAAAACGAACCTGCCGTACTGGGTTGCGTCTAGACTAAAATTTCTTCTGTGGCTCAGTAGATAAAGTGGTCTTCTGTGAAGACAAATCAACAACTGAATGGGGAATCATTTAGGGAATCGGTCGGAATATGGCAAGCTTAAGACAAATAATTGAAACGATATCAGTTCATATCTTGTTGTATATTGTAGCATCGATCCATCTTTGAAGCAAGGGTTGTGGAGTCGGAGCCTGGAGCCTGGATCCTGGCCGTGGAACACAGGTTTTGAGTGGAGCCGAAGCCAAAAAATCTTTGAGGGACTGGAGCCGGAGCCGAAATCATTTGGAGTGTGGAGACGGAGTCTGAGCCGAAATTTTAGGAGGGCCTGGAGCCGGAGCCGGAGCCGGAGCCGGAGTCGGAGCCGAAATTTTAGGAGGGCCTGGAGGAAGCGCAGTTTATATCATATATATATTATATATATTATATTAAATTATCTATTTATTATTTATTATATAATATCTAATATATATATTATATATATATTAATTATATATATACTATATAATATAGTATATATATATATATATCTATATATATATATATATTATGGCTAAAATTAACTAGAAATAATTAAGGGAATGACTTTTGTAGGCATTAGCTTAATTAATTAAATTAGATTTGTTAATATGACTTTAAGAAATTTATTTCATTTTATTTTAAGGCATCAAAGTTTGTATTAAAATATAATTCTGCATAAAAAAGAAACTCTGTGAAAATAATAAGTAGTGACCAGATGTTTGATTTGTTTGAATGTACGTCATAATAAAATAACTGATCGTATATATTAACCAGGTCTGCTGAGTCAGTCAGAGACATAAGCTTTTGATTGGAGCCGGAGCAGGAGTCTGAGCCGGAGCCGGAACCGGAGTCGGAGCCGAAGCCTGAACAAAATATTTTTACCATAAATTAGAAGGGACTGAAGACGGAATTCGAGTCAGAGTTGGAGCTTGCCAATTTTAAAAGGGTTAAGCCGGAATTGTGCTGGTCAAAAAAACTAAAGACTTCGTAGTTCAAAATTAAATTTATAATTATTAGAGTAATTAGACTACTTTATTTTAGTTATCTTGTCTTTTGAATTGCATTTATTAGGTTACATTATATAAATATTCCTTCCTTCTCTTCTCATTGAAATTTACGTCTTTTACATCAACTTTTTGGTAACCTTTCTCATAATATAAAGTCAATTGACATTATTATTACTATTATTATTATTTTTATTATTATTATTATTATTATTATTATATTATTATTATTATTTTTATTATTATTATTATTATTATTATTATTATTATAATTATTATTATTATTATTATTATTATTATTGGTCCAGTTTTAATATGAGAGAAAAGTGGTTGTCACTTCGAAACCAAGAGAGACTCTTTTGCGGAGGATTTCAGAGTTGGCATCCTCGGACTTTATTTTCCTATTAATGTTCTCTCAAAAATATGCGTATATATATATATATATATATATATATATATATATATATATATATATATATATATATATATATATATATATATATATATAGTATATCACTTTAAATCAATTGATCAATTTGGATGAAATTTGTGCAAATGAAATGGGTGATGATGTTTCGAAAGATTTCACTGTAAATTGTGCAATTTTTACGTGTTTTTTTAAAGCTACTCAAATTTATTTTGATAATAGAAAATATTTCGTTGAATTGCTTTGATATTTATTTTCGTTTAAATACATTTAGCAAAACGGAATTTGGAAATGCGAAAAGTTTGTCATTCGTGAAAAATGAATTTCGGAGAAAATGAAATAAAAAATAAATAAAAAAATAAATAAATAAATAAAAAGATTATAAATAAAATTTACGATTTCCAAGTAAATAATTTTAAAATTGAATATTTGCGTATCAAATTGACTAGATAAATTTTTAAAGTGTGTTTGAAATATTTTTAAACGTTTTTTTTATAATTATTTATTTTCAAAAGCATTTTTTCATATTTAATTGGAAAACGATTTCATTATATTTTTCGATTAAGATTTTATATGGTTTGTAAATTGTTGCAGATTTGAAACAAAATTATCAGTTTGAATTGAAAACGAATACTTGCTTACTCTCTGGTATAATGAGTATCATAAGTACGTGTTCCCTTGTAAGCCATTTCTGTGAAAATAATTTTTTCTGATATGATCAGCGTCATAAGTGCATGTTCTTTAGTAGGTCATTTCAAAAATGACTTCTTATTACATTGTTTAACGAAGTGCCTCCAAAACCTTTTAGTATTTACTCAGAATTGGTTAAAACTGTTTTCTTTTCTTAGGGTAACGCCACACACCTCATAATACGCATTTTAATTTACTGTTAATATATAGAATATTGCATTTTCATCATCTACATAGAATGTACTTAAACGATGGTTTTCATCCTACTTGGCCAAATATCCTGCTGGTTGTTTAGTAAATCACCTTGGTAAATTATTTCATTTCAGACTTACTACTTTCCTTTTCTGCTAGTTGAGCACAGACTTAGTATTAAATCTTGTTCAAAAAGTGGGACCCCTCGCAACCCTCCACAGGTCCTTTGAATTTAACCGATTTTCTTTTCAATAATTTTCAAATCTACTCTAAATCAGAAGACCTTAATATATTTTAATTCTTCTAATCAATTATCTGCTTCCGTCTTGAAAAGGGTTTGGCCCTCAAGTAAATGGTGACAATCTCTCTCTCTCTCTCTCTCTCTCTCTCTCTCTCTCTCTCTCTCTCTCTCTCTCTCTCTCTCTCTCTCTCTCTCTCTCTCTCTCTCTCTCTCTCTCTCTCTCTCTCTCTCTCTCTCTCTCTCTCTCTCTCTCTCTCCTCTCTCTCTCTCCCTCTCTCTCTCTCTCTCACTCTCTCTCTCTATAAAAAAGAAAGACTTCTATAAGGTATAGTTACTTTGTTCCTATGAAGAGCATAAAAAACCTACATATATGCATAAGTTTATTAAGCTTTACTTTGAAGACTTTCTCACTAGCTGTGTGAATGTCATCTAAGTAAATATTTCGTCTTGCTTATTAAAATTACTAATATATGTAGCCTTTAAATTCTCTTCCCGGGACACGAGCTTCTTAACGTAATTGTACTTGCTAGTGGCGTTATTTTTTCTTTTTGACAATATGGTTCTCTTCTCTTTTACATATTGCGAATCATTTGCCGTTTGTCAAATCAAAAGCTTTCAGTAAAATATGTCACAAAGTTTTTCAAACCTTCCTTTTTCGGTTTCTATGATTCTCTCCATAACCTTTTTTCCATTTTCATTTCTGATTTCTCTACTGCAGATACTGTAGACGATCACTTCTCATCCTTTAAATATCTTAATATAGTTATGTTCCTTAAAGTAATGTTCTGTATCCAAGCACCTTTCTACATTTCATTAGAGATTTTCTATTTGCCACTTCATCTATCCACTCTTATGACAATGCATCTACACTACATTATTGTTTTTATTTTGAAGCAGTACCTAAAGAGCAACGGAAAATATCAGTTGCTAGGAGGATATCTTTAAACTAACTTACCTTTTGATTTTGTTCATATAGTGCCTAAAAATATCTTTCATATATCTACTCGACGCAAATCTTCCACACAACAATAACAACTTCTAAAGCGTGCAACTCAATAACTCAAACTTCCTCTGTTCTTAATATTATTGATATTTCCTTTTATCTTTATCTTTCATGTAAGTTTAACATTGATTCTCACTAAACAAGTTTCTGAAAGGCTATGTGTTTAGAGGTTCTTCCAGAACATCTTCGCAACATCACAGTTTCTTGATCTGAATGCTGATGTCGTACTTCATTATATAAAGTTCGCGTTATATATCAGCAGTGAACCCACCTACACGGTTCTTGAAGGTTCGATTCTGAGTTTTCCTCATAATAAATTCTCTCAATCTCCTCCTTCCCTCTATTATCCTCAAAGGGACCATTCATACATATTCATATATATATATATATGTATATATATATATATATGTAATAATATATATATATAATATATGCATATATAATAATATATATAATATATATATATATATATATATACTCTCTTTCTCTTTATATATAATATATATATATATAATAATAATATATATCTAATACATACATATATATATATATATATATATATATATATAAATATAATATAATATATATAATATATGTATATATATATAATAATAATATATATATATAATAATAATAATAATATATATAATAATAATAATATATATAGATAAGATATATATATGTTATTACAGTTATCACCACCGCTCACAGGCAGAGCCCTATTCAAGGAGGTGGTGTTACACTCAACAAAATTTCAACTAACGCAAATTACGCAGATGAGCACAGACGCGGGCTTTAAAGTGAGGGAGATTAAATTGAGTAGGAAACACAGAAGATGGAAGAGAATTCCACAGAACAGAGGTGGCGGGAAAGAAGGAGGCACCGCAGCGAACTAGTCTGGAGTTGCTAACATCCAGCACAAAACTCATGTGCTTAAACAGCACCCCTTGTGCTGCGAGGGCGTCTTAAAGGGGCGGCACGGGGTGGAAAGCTCCCTCGAGCACCTGCCGCTACAGTACCTATAGAAAGAGATAAAGCACCAGCTTCGCGCCTCGCAAAGATAGGGTCAAGTGAACTAGAAGTACAGGACAATTTATAAGTCTTTTGGCTTGTCGACCCTATCAAAATACCAGAAGGTGAAACTGGCCCAGATATGGAAGCAGTACTCCATACAAAGGGCGGATGAGACCCTTGTATAACTGAAGTAACTGTGAAGAGGAAAAAAAGTCACGCAGTCTAAACATATATATATATATATATATATATATATATATATATATATATATATATATATACATATATATATATATATATATATATATATATATATATATATATATATATATATATATATATATATATATATATATATATATATATATATATATATATATATATATATATATATATATATATATATATATATTTATATATATATATATATATAGAAAGTGGCAGGAGTTATTTCTTTTCTGCTTGTTCCTCCACTTCACGAGTTGTAGTTGATGTTCTCTTGAAGACCCTCTTGTAGGTATTACAGCTACCTTTTGGATTGAATCTTTTATTAAAATCACATTATATTATATTTACCAGCTTTGCTGACTTGCCGGCGAATGCATTATTTTTACTTTTAACATTTTCCTCAAGTACACCTAAAATCAAACCATGCTTTACAAAATTTTTGGTCAAAATACATTAATCAACAAAATGCCTAAGACAAAGAAGACCGCGAAATTTTAGATTCTCGAAAATCAGAGGAGAGGTATTTACATAATATAACAAATATAACAAATATTATTATGAACAAAATTATATTCTAATAAAAAACATTATTTCCTAAAAAGAATAATAACATGTAATAAAAAAGCATAGATAATTAAAAATTCAAATCTGTATATTTTATGTTCCAAAAAGGAGTTAATGTTCGCAAATCATTTTCTGTAATATTTTCTGCAATATATATATATATATATATATATATATATATATATATATATATATATATATATATATATATATATATATATATATATATATATATATATATATATATACCCGTATATATATTCCAGTACTTTGGATACCATTATACATCAATATATATATATATATATATATATATATATATATATATATATATATATATATATATATATATATATATATATATATATATATATATATATATATATATAAATATATATATATATATATATATATATATATATATATATATATATATAAAGAAAAAGTGGATTGAGTTAGTAAAGGAATGCCTGGAGG
>JABUQX010007909.1:127500-145000 GCA_015478945.1 Trachelipus rathkii
GAAGATCCGGCTCATGTTCAAAAGTGGATTTTAAAATTTGAATCCTTTATAGGGTGTGAGTAGGGGGGGGGATGATGTAATTGTTCCAAAGTTTTGAAGGAAACGTCTTTGTGCTCAGCAATGCGGGTTGAAAGACTTCGAGTAGTCTTCCCAACATAGGTGGCATCACAGCCATTACAGTTATATTTATATATCTCCGATGAGTAAAATGGTGTAGGAAGTCTTTCCTTAGACTTGAAAAATTTTCCAATTTCATTATCATTATTAAAAATCAGTTTTAGATTAATATGGGAGTTATTAATTTTTAATATTTCATTAATTTTCCTTTCAGTTTGGTATCTTACTTTCCCCATAAATGACAACTTGAGATATAGAAGCTCCTTAGGTACAGTTAATTTGGCCGGAAGAGGTTGCTGAAATTTTAATGAGAGCTGTTTTCTAAAAACATTTTCGATGAGAAAGTCGGGGAATCCATTTTTCAGAAAAAAGTGTTTTCAAGAAGTCTAATTCATCTGACAGATTAATATAAGATGAAGAAATTTTATATGCTCTGTCAAATAACGTTTCTGTCAAATTAACTTTATAAATATAGGGATGAAAGAATCATACTTAGTGGTCAATCCGGTAAATGTCGGCTTCCTATAAGCACTAGTCTGGAATTTGTCGCTTTCCTTGTAAATGCAAGAAATGCCAGGGAATTATTTTCTTCAGTTTTAAATGTAAATTTCATATTTGGATTTTTAGAGTTGAAATAATACATAAACATCTCGATATGTTGTTCTTTATATCTAAATAGCAAAAAGGAATTATTTAAACATACCTCCAATAGAAAGCTGGTCTAAATTTATCATATATCTTATATCTTAGATTATCTTATACCCTTGTGTTCAAGTAAGAACACACACACGCACGCACACACACACACACCTACACACACACATACACGCCAACACACACACAGCTATACACACACACACGACACACACACACACACACACACACTTATCGTCTTAATATCAATATTATATATATATAATATATATATAATATAATATATATATATATATAATATATATATATATATATATTAATATATATATATAACAATATATATCCCTCCTTATATACCGCTCTTCAAACTTTCACCCAAATTGACTTACTATCCTAAATCATTTTGTTTGAGAGTTTTGCTTAACATTTGATTTACAAAATTTACTGGTACCCTCGGGATCTTTGTGCAATATCTTGTAATAAAAATTTCAGTTCGTAATAAAAACTAAATTTAGAGCAAAAATGGCATTTATAAAACTCTTCCCGAAAACAAGCTTAGAATTTGGAGCAGGAGACAAGGCGGAATAGGACAGTCACCAAAATATAGCACTATTTTGGTATATTTATGCCACAAATAGGAACAAAAGTAGATGTGACCCAAAAATGAATAATAAAGGCAATATAGTATCCGGGGTTTGACTTTTTCATCATTGCTCGTAATTTTCAATTCTAATCCAAAATTTTATCAAAATGTCTATGGTATATAAGTAAATATATTATTCCTAATCCTTTCGTTACACTATGGTTTTTGCATATATATATATATATATTATATATATATATATATATATATATATATATATATATATATATATATATAATATTATACTATAATATTATAATATATATACTATATATTATATTAATATATATTATATATAAATACATATATATATATAAATATATATATATATATATATATATTATATATATATATTATATAGTATATAGTTAATATATATATATATATATATACCTATATATACTTATATATAATATAATATATATATATATATATATATAAGGTTAAGAAGGTGAGTAATAGGGGGATTACTTGCTTCCCAATAGAATAATGAAGTAGGGATGGTGCTTTCGTAACTGATGAAATGATGTGAGGAAAGTGGATGCGAGGGACACTTCGAAAATCTGCAATAAATTGGCAGCAATGAAGAGGTAATAGTGAATGTGTGTGGTTTTTATGGTGCAAGAAGGAATAAGGTATTTTGGGGGTGAAGGGTAGTAGTAGAGTGAGAAAGTTGAAGAATTTGGTAAATCTGCAGGAATAGATGAAATTACTGGTGAAATGATCAAGAACGGAAGAGAGATGGTGATTGAGTGAGTTTAAAAGTTGATAACAAAGCGTTTATGAAGCGTGGTATGGTTCCGAGAGATTGGGAGGAGAGCAGTAATAGTAACCCTTATATAAGGGTAAGGTGGGTAAGGGGAACTGTAGGAATTATAGGGGGAATTAGTTTATTTAGTGTTGCAGGTTGCAGAGAATATATATGCTGGTATTTTGTTCGAAAGATGTGCGTTCGAAGGCGTGACTGATGGGTAAACTGATTGGTGTCGAATGGAACAAAGGTGCTCGTTTAAGAAGTGGTAGAGGATGTGGTGGATCAAATCTTTACAATTGAAAACAAATGATTGAGAAAACGAGAGAGATTTAAGAAATAAAGTTGAATTTAGGTTTTCATGGATTTCAACAAGGCGTATTATAGGATTATAGGAAGGTCGCTTATGGCAGGGTAAGTGATATATGCGTGTTGGTGGCAGGTTTCTGAAATGAAATGAAAAGTATGTATGACGTAGTGAAGGTTGTGTAAGAATAAATGACGCTTGCAAAAGTGATTGGTTAATATTAAAAGCAGAGTGATGCAGGGATTGTGTTATGTCTTCCTTGGTGATTCAATTTGTATGTGGATGGGGTGTATGAAAGAATTAGAGGTGGGGTGGCAGGAGATGGTGTGTAAAAATGATAGAGGATGGAAGGTGGGAGGCGTGCCTTATCTATTATATTGCGGATGAGTGTTGCATTTAGTCTGTAGCAACATTGAAGAGGAGTTTGAGGCAGGATCTTGGTAGAGGGATTTGGGCAATTTTTTTAGGGGGAGGTGTAAAAGGGAGGTGTTTGAAAGTAAAAACGTAGTTTTAAGACAAAGTATATGTGTGAGTGAGGACATGTCCTCGGTGGCAAGTTTAGTTGGGATGTGTGAGAACTACAAACAAGTGTGCTGGAGTTTAATTAATATTTAGGATATTATGTTGGTAATGAAAAGGGACCCGGACCATGATTAAGTAGTGTAGCTAGGAAAGTTTGTGAATCGTCTCAGAAGGTGGTCGAGCAATTAAAATCCTTGGTGGATATAAAGGGCTAGGTCTTGAGTGCGCTTTTAGGGTCTTACATATAAGGTGATTGTTGTTACCATGTATTATATATTTGAATATGATTAAGTTAAAACGATGGTCTGGAGAAAAGAGGTATAGATCTAAATAAATGTGTCAGGGGATGACCCAATGCTTAAGGGGAAACGTCGCTCGTAGGTATGAAAAAACTGAGAAGAGCAGCGCCCTGATAAATGAGAATTAAACCGTATCAGGGAGTGTGTGGCGTGTGGAAGAAAGGAGTAAAATGAGCAGAATTAAATGAAGAGGTACAATGAGATGGTTTGGTCATGTTGAAGGAATGTATGATAGTCGGTTGGTTGAGTGAATGTATAATTTCGTGATAGTGTTGCTGTGAATCGACCGCTAGAGAGACCGAAAGAAGAAAAAAGAGGATTGAGTCAGTTAAAAGATATTCCTGGAGGAGAGAATGTAAGTTTGGCAAGAAGCGAGAGGAAATGTGCATAATAGGAGTGAATGGCGGTTTTTTTTGAGGGGATATGGTTTGTTGTCTACCTGGGGCCAAGGGATGAACCCTTTTATTGACGATTATGCACAATTATAGTGAGGGTCCGTCGGGGTGTCCTGTGAAGCTCTTGGGTGGATTTTTTCTGACTGCGGCTATTCCCGTACTTAAAGTGAGGTATAAGGGTTATAAGGGGTTAAAGTGTTAAGGGTTTGCTTTCTTTTTCGTAAACTGCGGTTCAGGTATTCGATTCATCACTACATTTTGTTTCGCGTGCATGCGACGGGCGCACATTTACCCCAGTCTTTGCCGACTCCGGGAAAGAATGTGGGTTGATGATAATGATGGGTGATGATGATTGTAATTATAATATATATATTATATAATATACTATATATATATATATATATATACTATATATACTATATATATATATATAATACATATATAGTACTATATATATATATCATATATTATAATTTATAATATACTATATTATATATATATTATATTAGTATATATATATATTAACCCCTAATAGTATTATACATATATATAATAAATATTATAATATTATATATATATATAATAAATATATATGCGAATTATATATATATATATTATATTTATATAAATAATATCCTTATATATATATAAATATTAATATAATATATATATATATATATATTATATATATATATACTAATATATAATGGTATTATATATTAATATATATTATATTATTATATATATAAATTATACATTATATATAATATTATATATAGTACTTTATATATATATATATATGACCAGTTATGTGTTCTAAGAAATGGGTTATTTTTAAATTTTTTTCTTTTTAAGAATACTCTCTTGTAGGCTAAGAAAGTCTTTGCCTCCAGACTGGTATAAGTAGGAGGTAGCCCATCTTGATTACAAATTTAGTGGTAAATTACGAACTGTTCATTAGCACTACGACCATTTATCTTATTTCCGCTCCGCTTGCTCTGCCCCACGACAGTACCCCCTACCCGGTGACAAGTAAGAAGGAATCAAAGGTGCTGCGAAAAATACAACTTTTAGGCTTCATTACCATAAAGTCTACTATAAACCTTTCAATTAAAAAAAAAAGAAGCAATCTGGCGGTAGATAGGCTTAAAAAATGAATTTGAGAGACCTCAACCTTTTTAGGCTCATTTTTCAAAGTTTTTCTTTATACATTATATCATTTAGGACGATCATTTCAAAAATTTCTTATAAATTCATATGAGAAAATCGGCGAAAATTCGGCTGTGGCCTTTCGTTATTACTTAAATTATTTCAGTTCCAGGAGACAACCAAATGGCTTTAAAGATTAACATTTGCAGGGTATCATTTTTTTGTATATTTTAAATCTTTAAACAGGCAATCGGTTTTACCTCTCAAAATTAAAGCAAACCTTATATTCACCTCTAATAAAAAATTAAAAAAAAATAATAATGACCCCATCTTCCCTATAACTACAACCAGAGCTGAATTTTTTCACAATATTAACTATACACCCTATATATATATAGTCATACTACTATATTATGGATACCCTACATACTACCTCATATACCCTTAATATAATGTATATCTAATATACCTTATTAGCTATGGGCATATACTACTATATAATATAAATCTATCATATTATATTTCCACTCATATTATACGTACTATAATATATAATATATTATATATATATACGGTACTATATATATATAATATAACTATTTATATACTATATATATATTTATACTATTATAATAACATCATTTATATTATATACTATATATATTCTCGTGTATGTGTATATATCGATATATTATTATATATTATAGTATTATAGTATTATAGGTATATTCATATATATATACTATATATATATATATATATATATATACCTATATGCTGTGCCTGTGTTGTGTGCCTGTGATGATAAAGTGGATAGCTGTGTGGTGTGTATGTCCACCTGTGTGGTAAATCACAGGCTGCAAAACTTAGAAGCGCTCACAGCTTATCTGGCACCATACGCGGCCTAACATCGTTAGTGTTGGTGGGCGTTGGCGATTATGCGCTTATAAGTTCACCATCAACTGCTTCACGCGCTTATGTAATTCTTTGTCGCCCTTGCTAAAACCTTAAACATTACACATGACACCTTACATTGAGGCACAAACATCACTACATATTCGCACCCAGTGAAAGTCATTATACAATGCACGTTCAGGGTTCGCGTATGGGTTAACATGGATCATAGTTATCCGAATAGTAAACCTGAATGCCTTCATATATGAATTTAGTCAGTCCCTGTGGAACTAGATTGTTCTTTGTTCCGATGCCTTTACCGCATGTGTCATATATTCTTCGAATCTTTGTCGAATATCTTGATTTTCTCTCGAGACCCAACCTTCGTCTCAGATTCTGTGGTCTTATCTAAATAGGGTAACCAACTGCCATCAATCGAAAACAATTTCACTGACACTATCTGCCTTTGTCTTCTCCCTTATCTGATTTGAATATTTTTTATGTTTTTTCTTTGAAGGTGGCCACTACTCATATTTGTACATATTGTCATGGACCACTTATATTATCTTATTATGAGATGCAAAGATATATTGTTCTTTTAATCCTAAAAACCCCATAAGTTTATAATTATATATATTATATATAAGCTACTATATATACTCTATAACACCGTCTCCATAACCTATCACTTATTCACTCCTCAATCTTACTACCTATTATTTATTTATAAACTTATAGTTACTTTCAGTGATATAGAATACTCATTATATTATATCATATCTATACCGCTAATATAATATACACTGAGTATGTACTATATATCCAACATTCTTCTTCCTAAATATATAAATAATATATACATATCATATATATATATATATATATATATAATTTAATTTTATAATATATTTAGTAATGAAAGTTAATTAATTTAGAACGTGCTATACAATGTATAAAATTTATATATTAAAATATATATATAATATTAATAATATATTAATATATATATTATTATATATATATTATACATTATATATATATATATACTTAATTCATATATAATATTATTATATAGTATAATTAATAATAATATAAATATACTAATATCAGATAATTTAATATATATATATAGAATAATATACTATAATATATATATATATATATATTATTAATTATAAGTTTATGACTTTTTTTATCTATTTTTATACAATATAAATATAATTTTTTTCAATATCTTTTTCCTGAACGTTTAGAATTTTTTTTTTTTTTTCTTATATTATTTTTTAAACATATTAATTAGCTAGTTACTACCTCATTGATACATATAACATATATGAGTATATATATCTCTCAAGATTATATAGTGATACGTGGTAAGCATCCAGTGTGCAACTAAGGTAGATTAATTGCAAAGTAATTCGGACAGGGCAAGAGAGATATAGTGGTGAGCGTAGATCTTAATGAGATATAGTTAGTTTGAGACAATTGTCAACGTCTGATAATGAATGCACAGAAACTCTTTTACACATAACCTCTATAAAAGTGAAAAAAGCAATGTTGTTGATTCGACAAAAAATACCGATACTTACAGAAAAATCAATTACATATATTTGAAATATCCGTGCGTATTAAAATAGAATATGAAGAACTACAAAAGAGTAAAAAGATAAAATAATATTATATAAAAATTTAATAAATAAATATAAAAATAAATTAGGGGGCTCGAACCGACAGGGAGTGGAGAGGGGGGGGGGAATATATATAGCGATATTTCCATACTCCGTATGAGGGTAAGGGCCGCAGGAACCCCCGCGACCACCCAATACCAAAGAGCGGGGTTTCCGGAGACCCTTCCTGGGAGGGGTGGCAGAAATATAAGTACTCATACCCTTAGTCGTTCCACCTACGTGGGACTATATATATTAAAGCCGGGTGAATGAGGACCCTAGTAAGCTTCTGGCTCAATCTATATGCCGGGTAGTACTGTATTTCTCTATTTAGTAAAGAATACAAGTATAACAATATCCAACACTACTATTGGAAGATAACATAGACAGAGCATCTCGCTAATAATACAAGTTAAGTAGTAGTACCTAAATACTGAATGTGATGAGAGCATACGAAATCCGCCGTGAATTCCGGAGTAGGAGGCTCTCCTCGGAAACATCTATCATTCTCCCATAAAATTAACATATAAGTTGAGTAGGAAACCCTCGCAAGAACCGTTATAAAGCACAGATTGTAACAAAGAAGTTAAAGCCCTCAGAGAAAGGTTTCGATTGAATGTTTATTCGGAAATAATTCGTTTATAAGCTAGTTAAGATGGCATTTGAATATTATTATGTAATAGAGTATATGATATGAAAATTATAATAGATCTATAGTATATTTAGTATGAGATATTGAAAATGACCATTATCTCTTATATTATGTCCTCTATTAGATAAAAATTGACGATAAATTTCTGACAGATTTGAGCAATTCAAAACCAACAAAACCACTCTAACATTCATAGTAAATCCTCTCAACACAAGTGAGTACAGACATCTAATAAAAAAAGTAAGGTATGTAAATGGAGGGCTCCTTAAGAGTGAAAATGTTTAGTAGAAAACTGAAAGATAAAGTAAGTGAAAGGTCTTTTGATTAATGATTATAGTAAAAGATGTAGAGGTGATAGAATATAATTAATATTACAATCAATAAATTATCTCAGTGATGATTCTAGACAATGCAAATTAATATGAATTAATATAGCATAATATACAATAAATCAAGTTGGTAAATTAATAGAATAAACTACAGTGGACAATTAACATGATATGTTAAGTAATAAGTATGATAACGCAAGGAATAGGATTAATGAGCCGAAGAGAATCTCCCTCATAGAAAATACTCGAAGTCTTTAATTCATAATTCCTAGTCCCATAAGAAAACAATCTCGAATACGTGCTCGTCCTATTCATTTTAATTTATGTGTCTAGCACCGCGGAAGCGGGGAAAATTGATCATTCATAAATCAAATGTGTCGAACGATTTTCAGAGAACTAGGAATTTAGAGAAATGAGCATCCTGGATCAACTAATCAATTAGATTATAATATTTTTTTTGGAGGCCCCCCATTTGACTTGGGTCGAGAAGATGTGGCACAGTTAGTTATGGAGCATGCTGCACGGATTAAGAATAATAAATAGATTTACTGAGAATATAACTTGAACAACAAAGCTTTATCCAACTAGCTATATTCTTTTAAGAATTACTATATATATTGCTTTTGTTACTTATTTAATATATTAATATTATTTACATTTAAGATCCTCCGCTTTATCCATAATGAGGGTTATATTATATACTTCAATATATATATATATATTATATATAAATTAATATATTAATATATTATATACTATATAATATATAAGATATATATATATTATTATATATAATATAATATTATATATAACTAAACGTCCCCACCAATATAATGGACTGTAACGTATTATGTGATTGTGAATTTGACGAAGCGTCGACGATATCCCTGCTTTTGACAGCATTACATCCCCATATTATTAAACTTTCATATAGACTTAATGTTCGTAAACATGACCACTGTCAAAAACCAATAAATAATATAATTGGAATTATTAATTAATATATCTGTCGTCAGTAGTGATAATAATTAAAGTTTTCTAACATAAATTTCTATATATCACTGTACCCCAAAGCAATTGGATATAGAAAGAAACGATAATAAAGTAGACGAGTTGAAAGCTGACGATTTTAGTGGAAGTTGTCTCAAATGTTACTAAAGTTATTAAGATTTTTATAGAGCGTTAGTCTAATTTTTATCTCAAATACGTTTTAATGTACCTAACCTTCTTTATAGTCATTTATTCGTAAAAAATTGAACACTTGATAATTATCATTGCATAATACAAGTTTATATATTCTTTGAAAATAATTCACTTAATACAAAATTAAAAATAACTCTTCACCCTTGCAGTTTCGCAGATTCCTCTCAGGACTTCACAATTAATATAACGGAGTTATCTATCATATAATAAATGGAATCATTAAATTAATGAATTATAATAAAGCGTAATTGTAGATTATTTTCCTATATCTATTATATGTGTTCACAGTCATTGCGATACAATATTAAGATACGATAATCGATACAAATACATTTAGATACGGTAATTGATACATGTATATTAAGATATATAATCCATACATATATATATATTGACCATTATATACTATATATATAATTATATATATATATATATAGAATATATATATATATATAATATATTATATATATATATCTATAAAATAATTACTATCACTATCAATATATATATATACTATACTATATTTATATATAATATATTTATCAATATACGATATTATATACGTATACTACATATATATATATATATCAGATATATATATAATTAATATATATATATTATATATATATATATACTAGTTATAAACCCTATATATATATACTTAATATTATAAATATATTATTATAATATATTATATCTATATATAATTATATTTTTATATAATATATATATTATTTATATATACTACTAAGTATTAATTAATATATTACTATATATATTAATTAACTATAGTACTCTATATCTCACCTATATATAATATTATATATATATTAATTACTTACATATATATATATATATATATAATAATATTATATATACTCTTATTAATACTAAATATTTAATATATATCATATATCAAATTGTTTATAATTAATTAATATCTAATATAATTTTATATTATATATATACTATATATTATAATATATAATTTATATATTATATATATATATATATCATTATATATTATACTTTAAATTACATCTCAAGTGGTATACGTATAGAGTAGGGGGCCGGTAGGCCTTAGGCTCCCCATATAAAAATAATTACTATAAATAACATCTTAATAATAACAATATACAAATTTAGATTTTAATTGGTAAAATCTGGTTAGTTAATAATATCAATTATGGTAAAGGGAAAAGTGAATCTAATATTACTCATAGAAATCTGTAACGGTGTGTGCAAAGACCCAAACTCGCGAAGAGTAAAGCGAATAGTATAGACCGGGAACCTGAAGATCATACCAATCTCAATGCGAAGAAATAGCTGGGCAAATACATATCGTATCGTCTTACTTAGATATTATACAGTAACTTAGGAACATGTTAGCTCATACAACTGTACTTCAACTGTGGAGGTACCCGAACCTATGAATACGAAGGCCCAGATCTTGAATTTCACACGGCGCTACAAACAGATTGACTCAGCCTCGCTGAGATCAATATTTTAATTACACACCTAGGAATGTAATGAAAGGAAAATAAATTTTGCGGAAAAGTAATGAAAGCAAACCCTCCCTACTAACTACTTATATCCTGAATATCCACTCTGTCTTTAATACCTAATTTGACTACATATCATATCTTTATATTATATATATATTAATACCATTTTATGGTATACTAATCATTTTAATACAAGCATTATAAGAGAGAGGTTTAATTCCGTGCAATTGTCCATTAATATACCTCTAGGACTGATAGGTATTATATCTTCTATATATAATGATGCCATATAGTAAAAGATATAAAATAAGATGTATATATATACTATATATATATAACATTACTCAAGTGATGAAATAATTACATGCATAATCAGGATATATGAATCTCCTCTCCTCCGAATAGAAGATATAAAAGACTCTTGAATGTTACCCTTTTCCTTTAGTAATTGGGTTAAGTTCAGTTCCAACAAGCATTAACTATACATTATGATGGATTGTGCACTCTCTCACTCAGAAAACACATACAAACTAAAAGAGAAAGATCTGTAATTCAATGTAAGAGGATTCATAATTGGCAGAGAAATATTAAAGTGATATTCCACATGATGTTTAGGCCAGTTTTACTAAGTGCTCTAACACAAAAATATATAGGATACAGTTATCTTTATTATTCAGTCTAATTATCTATTATCATTATACATAATCTATATAGCAATTACCTTATGTATGTGATTATTTATTATTATGTATCTATTCTTATTATAGTTATTAATGAATTTATATAAGTATAAGCTTTATCTATTCATATACTCTATTAATGATCTTCGAATAAAATATTCCTAATTTGAGGACTTAAAATTACATATAGAGTGTAATTATACTTTTATCTTAGATCCTTTATTTATTCTCATCTTCATTTCTAATTATTACTATTTAACCTCCATACTCTGGAAAATTATTATATATGAGGTTAACTCATATAATAATTATCTATATAATATTAGTATTATATCCTCCATTATTTTTTGAACTATTATCTCATTCACTATATCTACATTATTAATTATGCCCCTCGTTAGTGGTATAAGAGTTAAATCATTAATTATATTATATATATTATTATATTATTATTATTATTATTATTATTATTATTCGATTATTAGGTCTAGGGGAATGAATTATCTCTCATGGAACCAGAGTTGTAGAATAATTGACTTCAGTATATTAAAATGGCGATCGTTTCCTAATGAACGTGATTATGTTAATATATAAGGATCATTATAATCATAAATATATTAAATGCTTATGAACAGCCATTATCAAGCTACCCCGCTATTTGTTTAATGATATAAATGAAGAATAAAAGAACGAGTGACAGTAAAGGATAAAGTATATAAAAGTAAAATATAATTAAATAAAGATTAAATAATAATAATATTCACTCATTTATATTAAAATTTATGAAACCGTAAGGAATCAATTTTTAGATAACCTTAATAAATGACTCCTCATACTTAATAAATTTATTTAACATGATTTTTTTTTAATTTAAATTAAATATGTTTTAGCTTCTATATAATAATTTATTTTATAATGACAAAAGTTAAATGATTTAATGGGTCTCTTTGTATAATTTATAATTTATAAAAACATTGACCGAGAGCTTGTCTTCCATACGGTTGGCAATGATGAAATAAACACTGTGATGACAGAGGGACTGATCTAGATTGGTTAGTGAGTTAGCTTAACTGATATATTTTAACAGTACATAAGTATATAATATCACTGTATACTCGTACCTATATTGAATATGTCAAAGTCTCAAATGTATGCTGAAACATTCCTCCTGAGGAGATTTTCTTAATTGATCCTGGGCATTTAGCGATTCTTACTCTACATTACAGAATCTATAGAGATAAGGGGACGCAGGCATCTCAAATAATATTACCAAGACAATTGTACAGAAGGAAGGGTGTGTGGTTAAAAGGTGAAAAAAACTTATTGTGCATATTAAGGGTATACATATATCTCACATTATCCTATACTAATATGTGGATTTCTCTTCAAAGATATTGTTGCCTCCTAAAGACACTATCTCAAACCTCTTCTTAATCTTATCAAAATTGTTAATATAATATGGAAAAATAAAATACTTATTTTTGGAACAAAAAGTATTCCGATTTTTACATACTTGTGAATGACTCGAGTTCAAGGAAGCACAATTAAAGTTAATTAGTATCCATATTAACTTTAATTTATTAATGCATACAATGAAGATATCATTAGACGTAGTTCTTACAGGACGAAATTAAATTTTTTAAAAAAATCTGTATATAATAATAATATATATATATTATTTAATTATAATATAATATATATATATTTATTTATATATATATTAATATATTAAGATATATTATATTATATATTTAATATATATTATATATATATTATATAATTAGATAATTATATATTATTGCACATTTTATTGCTTTTGAGGCTGTACAATGGCGAATATTATCTTTTAACTATTGTTTTTTTATAATATATATGAGTATGTATATATATAATATTAATAATATATATATATTTTAAATTATATATACCTTAAGTAATAATATTATATATATATATTTATATAGTCTAATATATTTACTATATATATATATATAAGTATATATATAATTATATATTAATTTAAATTATATTTATTATTATATATATATATATATATATTTAATTAATATTTTATAATATATGTATATATATATATTTTATATATATAATTTATATTATATATTATATAACTTATAGGGTATATATATATATATATTATTATATATTATATATTAATTAATTATAATATTATTATATAATATATTATAAATAATATATAATTAATATTATATAATACTATAATTAATATATATATACTTAGAGTATATATAATGATATTATATATATATATTTTATATATTATATATATATAATATTAATAATATATATAATTATAATAATTCAATATAATATATAATATTAATTAATATTATTATATATAAGAATACATTAATATATATAATTTTTAATAATATTAATATATATTAATGGTCCGCTTGTTTAGATATAGGGGTCTGTTTCATAAATATTAAACCTCAGACTTCTACATAAATAATAATCTGAATTACATTATTAGTTGAATTCAATAGGCGAACAATTTTAATGCCGGGATAACAAAAATAACAAAAAAAAATATATAAAAAATCATATAATTATAATTACTCCAAAAAACTGATTCACATTCTTACGTTGTAATTGAAACCTTTAATTTACACAATGTTACCCATAAAAAATTAATAAGTTTTCTTTATTTATCTTATTCGAATATTTTAATGTGTATATATCACTTAATAAAAAATCTTTTTGATATTTTATTTTTTTCGGTTTATTAACTTAAAAAATAGTTTTATATTTTTAAGAAATATTTAACCAGCATTCACGGTTAATGAATCCCTACATTCATATCGTTATAGTTAATATAACTTGATTATTATTGAGTATACACTTATAGTTGAAGAAACCTTACATCTTAGTGGATTTGAGCTGAATACGGGAAATTCATTTGTTTTCCCCACTTATCTGCGCCACCCAAGAAGCTTCTATATGAAGTCATTTTCCAAATGGCTCTCTAATATACATCATTACATTCTATTCCTAACTGAGCGTTTAGCTACATTTACGTTATTCATATGTGCAACTATGATTAACTCTTGCTACCTAAGTCTCCTGGTCTAAATCATGTTTCTATAATATTGAGGAACAATAGTTGGCCCTTCACACTGTTCTCGCTGGGGTGGCACCACTCTTCACTTACTCTCCTCCATGATGACTATTAAATATTGCCATTAGTGTGTGTACACCACTGTTTTCTATATCCACAAACCACTCTTTAATCCATTATGTTAATCTTTATAATTCTTTCTTCAACATGGGTTCCTAAAACTGAGGAGATTTGTACTTTATTATCATCTGCAAACTTAGACAACCTCCACCCTTGCATTAAGTCCACGATATCACTCTCACTTGGCACTGGATTAACATACTTCTTCATTTCGTTTCTTTTTATCTTTATTTTTGAAAGTCCTATCTAGGGTATCGTATCACAGAGTCTCCAATTAACCATGCCTCATTCTTCCCTTTAGAAAACTCAACGAATTTTACCATTGGACTCATCTCTTCTGAATCCTTCCCATACTGGAAGGACAGTCGAAACCTGCTACCTCGCTAGGTCTCTACACGCGCTGACTGAAATTTCGAGATGGCTTAAGACTTATTATTTTCTATTTTATTCTTTGGCCTATATCAGTATTAACTTAATTAAAATTAACTTCTTAACCACCCATTTTCCTATCGTCTTCCTGCCTAGGTGATTTCACTATTCCTCTCTTAACCCCTGTTATTCCCTACTCCCCTCCGTATCAAATTATACTCTTACTTCTACTTAACTTTTTTTTCTTTTTCCGGTCACTTCTACTATCTTTCATCCAATTCAAATTACCAATTATCTTATCTGATATATCATTTACATTTTCTACTCAATCTTGCGTAATCTCTATTCCTATAACGATACACATTCTCATGCTAATTCAATAAAACACCATAAATACAGGGGCAGTTTATATCACTTTTATTCACCTCTCACAAGTGATCCTCACAGTTATCATAACAGAACATACTTAATACTTTAAATATATACTATAAAAATAAGATACTTTACCAATACTACTTTATAACACGTATCTACTTATATAAATTAAATAAATTAACAATAAACCATAGAGTGTAGTATAATACCAACACAAAAAATAGACAAATTAAACAAATTACACTCCCGCTAAACTGGTGACAGCGCCACGAGTGGCAGAAGATCCAACTTCCTCTGACCCTTAAATCAGATATCCGCAACTTTGGAAAGTGTTTGGAGCGGAGTTCTTTCTGAGGTGTTTTGTGTAACAATTAGTGCGCGAAATTTTAGACCGAAGCAGAAATAAGTTTTGTAAAGGACATGAAAAAAATTGGATTCTCTTTTTCGATGTGTTTTTTCTATAGCTAAAGAAAAGCTCTCTCTAAAAAGGACACCCCAAGGATCAATACGAACGTGGTGAGAATAGCTCACTTTTCTCACCACCCCTCGGACCAGGTGCGAAACCTGTAGGTTCCCGCTCGAGGGCCGATCGTGCCGCTCCTAACCTACTGAAGCTCTCTTCTCTCTCTCTCTTCTACTTCTCTCTCTCTCTCTATTCTACATATATATAATATATATATTATTATAATATATATATATATATCATATATATATATATATATTAATATCTTATTTATATATAAAAATTATATAATATATTATATTATTAATATATATTTATTAATATATATATATATATATATAATATAATATTATATTATAATATTAATATATATTATTATATATATATATATATATTATTATAGGCTAACTTACTATATTATCTTCGTGCTCTATTCATAAAGTGACTATTTGCACCGATATATAGTTAACTATATTTATTAAGAAGGATAACGATTCGCTGTCTTATTTTGATATATATTAATAATATAATATATTCCTTAATCCTGATATATCCTCAACGTATATTACACTGCTTAACATAGAAAAAAAGTGCCCCTGCAGTTCTCAATTTTAAATGAAAAAATATCAAAATAGCAGACTATACCTAAAAATTCCCATCGATAATTTACAATAGCAAACAAAAAATTACTTCACTCAAATGCTTTTCCTAAACAAAATTTAAATTTCAATTGAATTAAAATCGCTTCCATGAGAGTTGGCTGTTTCTATTAAGCCTGTAGTCAGAATACAAGATTAATAGAGGTAGATAGTGATACGTCCTGAAGTTAAATTAAAGAATATTCGATGATTTTGACTGGCATTGTGTTTGACAAAGCTTAGAGCATACTTATAGTAATACTCTCCTTATGTAATGATATAGGGAGACTATTTTAAACTTTATATTATAAACTTTCAGGTATTCTCTCGAAGTATTCTCTCACTCATGCTATTGATAATTATTATTTCATTGCATCGGAATGATATTTTTTTATCATTTTGATAAATAATTTTCACATAAATTTACATATATATAAATTTCTGATAATCTTAGCCTAATTGAATTCAACAGCCATTATTTTATGAAAGACTTTTTCTACAAGCATTACTCTTGCGCAGTATAGGAAAATTATATTAAAATTTAAGGTATGATATATATTTGATTCTATTCCTGTTTGGACCCATTCTAAGAAACAACTTTTGTTTTACTCAAGGTGATTGATAATATTTTTATATTTAAAGTATCCTCACTATCCCCCCGCCTAGCT
>JABUQX010007909.1:147500-155000 GCA_015478945.1 Trachelipus rathkii
CGTAGTTTTCATCTTGCAAAAATAAGAGTTCGAATTTCAGTCCGGTACTGAACGGATGCAAAAAATTTGCCGTCATTAAGAGATTTTCTTAATATTTAAATTACGGTTTTGTTCGTAGTGAATTATATTAATCTGAGCACCTACACATCACTAAAAACAGATAACAACAAACACATTCAACAGAACTGTCTATTATAACATGCAGAAACACACACACTCTCCCACATTCTTCTAGTAAAGAAAGTCCGTTTATTTAGATTCGAAACCACATCCACGGTAACTAGAATTTCCAAATGTTTTGAGTCGAAGCAGAGCTTGGTATCAAGACTAGATATTCTTCCTGCATTCCAATCTATTTTGATTAGGATACTACGATTCAATTTCCACTGACGAAGAACCTACTGCAGTAGGAAATGAACCCCCCCCAAAATTTATGAAATAGAGGTTGAGTGGTAACGAACTAACTAACTAACTAACTAACTAACTAAATATATACCGTATTATATATATATATATATACTATACTATAATATATATATATATACTCTTATATATTATATGCATATCTATAATATACGATACTAGCTTATACTACGCTATCTACCTTTACGTATTGAGTAGCCCTGTATATACGTTATAACTATATATTATTTTTTTTTTTTCTTTATTTATTTATTTTGCTACACTTTTTCCCGTTGAGCGGGTAGTGGTACGTAAAAGCTCTCTCATTCACACTTCCCTCATTGCTCAACCCCTCTCCACTATCTACTTTCACGCACACCTACCTCTTTCTCTCATCTCTTCTCCTCAGCACTCTTTATTCCATCCATCCACCTTCCTTTTGATCTCGCCCTTCTTCCTTCCTAATCCCTCCGCCTCCAACTCTCCTAACCATCTCTTCTATTCTACACTATTGATCCATGACTCACTTCAACATTTCTTCTCCGCTCTTTGCCACGAACATTCCTCCAATCACATCTCTCCTCTATACAACCATAATCTCGTCTCTCGCTATACCTCCCACAAACCGCTCTCACTCCGCTTGATCTCACATAGCTCACTTCTTCTGGACCTGGCATTCCGACCCTATCACCCTCAATATTCACTTATCTATACAAATTTTTTAAACATACTTTAAATCTTAACTTTCTGTGATCAATTCCCCCTTTCCATAATTCTCTCAGACCACTCAGCTCTCATTCCTTCTCCTACTCTATGTCTTATCTCCTCTTATCTCCCCTTACCAAATCCATCCCTTAAATATCTAAAAATCTTTACTTCTTCCAATACTACACCCCCTACTCTAACCTCTAACCCCTCCCCTCCTCTCTTTCCTCCTCCTCAAACACTAACACTTTACTCTTACCTGGATTTATTTTAAGCCCCTTTTGTCCACACATTCTCTCAAACTCCCTCACCAAATACCTCAGCCCTTCCGCGTTCTTCGCCACTAGGGCAGTATCGTCCGCAAACAGTATCATGTTCACTTCCCTTCTATCATTCATCAATTCCACCCCCCTTCCCTCCCTCACCATTCCTCTGCAACAACTCTCCTAAACAAAATTGAATAGCCCACGGCGACATTACATACACCTGCTCAATCCTCCAAACTACCCAAACATCTCACTCTCCTCTAACACTCTCATACCATTCTATATTCCTATAAAGCCCTAATACCTTACTAATTTAACCCCCCATACCATTTTCCTCCAACACCCTCCACAATTCACCTCTTTTCCTATCATATGCTTTCTCTAAATCTAAAAAACACCCATACACTTTCCCTTTCCTCTCTATACTTTTCTCCACAAGCATCTTAAGTGTAAACACTTGGTCCACACACCCTCTTCCCTCCCTAAATCCTCCTTGTCCCCATTCTCCCCTCCGTTAAACCTCTCACTCTCTCAATCAGTATTCTCCCATACACTTTCCCTACCACACTTAAAAGACATATACCTCTATAATTCCCACATTCCATCCTATCCCCTTTTCCCTTATACAGGGGAACCAAACAACCATCCTCCCAATCCTGTGGTACCTCACCACTCCTCCAACATATATTATATAACCTATACAGCCATTCCTCCACCCCTATACCTCCCTTCTGCAACATTTCCATTCTCACACCATCCAGACCTGCGGACTTCCCTTTTTTTTCCTTTATTCAAGGCCCTAATAATTTCCTCCATTTGTATTTCATCCTCCCCCTCCCTCCCCAATTCACTCCCCATCCTCACCTCTTGCAAATCTTCCTCCCCTCCCCCACCCACTTCATTTAATAATCCACTAAAATACTCCCTTACTCTTCTCACCCTATCCTCTCCCAACCCCTCCTTCTTCTTCCTTTTTTTATTTACTTCTTTCCAGAACATTTGCTCCCGATTCAATAATTTCCGTCACTTTTCTACACATTCTCTTTTGCTCTTCCTCTTCAGTCTCTCCACCGCCCTCGTTTGTTCCACTTAACCTTATTATATTCTCCAGCTTTCTCTCTCTACTCTCCCAACATTTCACATAGCCCCTTTTTCCTTTTCACCACTACTTCACCTCTTCATTCCAGCTACCTGGGACTGGGTCACTAATCCCCACACACCCTTTTTACTCCACATACCCTTCTAGCCTCTTCACATACTGCCTCTTTAAATCTCATCCACTCCCCCTCCACCTCCCCAATTCCCGTCCCTCTCACATCTCTCCACCTATCCTCCATACCTCTCCTAAACTCCCTCTTACACACTGTCTCCTCCAATTTTTCCACCTTTATCACTTCTACTCTCCTCTTTTCTCCCCTTTCCCTAACAGTCACCTCTCCTCCCACCCTTATCCTAGCAACCACCAAATAGTGATCCGATATCCCCCTCCCCGCCCCTCTAAATACATTTACATCTAATAATCTGCCTCTATCCTTCCCATTTACACACACATAATCCAGTACCGCCCTCCCCCCCGTTATCTCACTCTTCCATGTATACTTATGATTTTCACTTTTTTTGAACCAAGTATTCCCCACTATCATTCTTCTTTCAACACACAACTCTAACAGACTTTCTCCATTAACATTCCTCTCCCCTACCCCAAATGGTCCTATTATTCTTCACCCCTCCTTCCACTCTGCATTCAAATCTCCCAATAGACAATTATCATTTACCCCGAAACTTTCCCAACATTCATTCAACTCACTCCACTTTCTCTCTCCTCCTCCCTCGCTCCATTCACTGGTGCATATGCGCATATAAAACACATTTCTCCCCGAATTTCACTTTTTTACCCACATATCCCCTCGAACTTTCACTGGCTGATTACAACTTACCTTATCCACAACTCTTTCCTATGACTATTCCCACCTTCCCTCGCCTCACTCTCTCGTTCACACCTGATATCATACCCTGTATTTTCCAAGTCCCTCTCCCTCTTTCCCTTCATAGTTTTTCAGTTAACCCTAGCACATCCACCTTTTTCTTCAAACCTTAACCCACTTCCTCCCTCTTCAATCCGTTTACCCCTCTCACGTTCATACATCCCACCCTAATTACCTCTCTCCTCCCCATCTTTTCCCTTCTTCGTATATATATACTCATCAGGCTGCCCTTTGTGGATCCACACCCTAGGCACTTTCCCAACACCTAGGCCACACCGCGCTCACAATATACCACAATAATAACAATAACAATAAAAATGTTTATATCATAATACAAAATATAAGACACTTAGGTTGTATACTTTGTCGATATAAATCAACCCCTTTGTTGTTTTTTTCTCCTTTCTTTTTCTTTTAAAAATTTACACCGTTTAAAACTTTATTTATCTATTAAAATCTTTATTTAATTATTTAAAAATTTTTAAAAAATCCTCCCCCACATATACATACTAATTTCCGTGTAATACCTTTACAAATAATAAATATATATACTAAATTCAATATAACTATATATATAATATATAAGAGAGATACATAATATATATTAAATATATAAATTTCTATATATATATATATATATATATATTATATTAATATATATATAGGAAGATTTTTCTTCGCATGGTTCTAGGGGCTAGGGCTAGCAACCCGGTCCTTTCCTTTTGCTTTTTCTTACTCCTGGACCAACGTTGGAATCTTATGGCCTAGAAGCAAGATCTTCTGGAGAGCTCTGGGAGAACGAGTTTTGAGGCCTAATGGAAGAAGATGCTAGTTCTACTGAAAGGGCGAAAACCCTACCTGAGAGTGTTTAACTCGAGGACTGGCGTCGGAAACCACTGTGCCGAGAAATGGTCTTCTAGAGTGCTCTAGTGTGTTAAGAGTTTCGGGCCAGAAGAAGAAGATGCTGGACCAACTGACAGGGCGAAAGCCCTTCCCTGGGGAGTTGTTAGAGATTTAGATTTAATATTATATATATATATATAATATATATATATATATATATATATATATATATCATATATATTATATATATATATATTATATATATATATATATATATATATATATAATACTATATATTATATATATTATATATATATAATATAAAAAGCTTTTTTTTTATTAAAAAAATTATATTTACATATATATATATATATATATAATATATATATATAATATAATATTTTTAAATTATTATGTATTTATTTATATATATATATTTTATATATATATTATATATCTATTTATAGCATCAACATCTTATAAAGAATATCATAGTAAATTTGGGAACGATGATTTTTTTTATAAATTTTTTTATTCTATACAAATTTTCCATCAAACTGTTGTAATGTGTAATCCTTCTCCTACTTCAACACACACTTATAATATTTATATATAATATATATATATATATTATATATATAAATATATATATATATATATATATATTTATTATATATAATATATATATATCATATATATATTATATATATATATTATATAATATATATATATATATATATACCACATTGCACAATATATTCTGCGAATATTTTAAACATTTCCTCGGGATTATTAGTAATGTTCCTGTCAGGTACTCAAATGTTCCAATTATGTTCTGAGAATGTTACATGAACTTGAAATGTCCGCCTGTTGTATTACCTGAGAATGTTCCTTGGACATCCCGCAGGAATATTTAGAATGTTCTTGGAAGATCCGTGATATTCTTATCATGTCCCCAGAATGTAATAAGAACATGAAAAATCTGTTCATTTAACTCCCTGAGAATTTTCCTTGGACATCCCGCTGGATTATTGCGAATGTTCTTGGAAGATACGTGATATTCTTATCATGTTCCAAGAATGTTACTAGAACATGAAATGTCCGCCTATTGTATTACCTGAAAATGTTCCTTGGAGATCCCGCAGGAATTTTGAGAATGTTCTTGGAAGATCCGTGATATTCTTATCATGTTCCAAGAATGTTATAAGAACATGAAAGATCTGTTCATTTAACTACCTGAGAACATTTTGTGAACATCCCCACTGAATTTTAAGAATGTTTCTAGAATATTAACAATGTTCAGGGAATATTTTGATATATGGTCCCTGCAATGTGTGGAATGTGTGTGACATATGTTACCAATCTTCTCAAACGTTCTTCTGTATAACCTCCGAAAATAACAAAAAAAAAACAACAAGCAAGGTATCCTCCACTCTCTATCATTTTAACAGGCCCTCTTCTGCCATCCCAACCAATAATTTTTTCATCACATATACTATATATAGAATAAAAAACATGGAGAAATAACACATCATTATAAGGATGTGCTATTTCTCCATGTCTTTTATTCTACATATAGAATGGGTGATGAAAAGAATTATTGATTGGGATGGCAGAAGAGGGCCTGTTAAAATGATAGAGATTGGAGGGTACCTTGCTTGTTATTTTTGTTGTTGTTATTTTCGGAGGTTATACAGAAGAACGTTTGAGAAGATTGGTAACATATGTCACACGCATTCCACACATTGCAGAAACCATATATCAAAATATTGCCTGAACATTGTGATATTCTAGAAACATTTTTAAAATTCAGGCGGATGTTCACAGAATGTTCTTAGGTAGCTAAATGAACAGATATTTCATGTTCTTACCTCGCTACACTGTCAATTTAAACCATTCACTTTACACTACATTCATTCAAACACACGATTCACTATTAATCATGACATGCTTTAATTTCAATCATAACCTCTAACCAACACGTACATCTAATTAACGCAGGCCACTCAAATTCATTGTTAATCTAATCATATAGGCATGCTACAAGAGGTACATGAAATCAAAATTACACACACACACATACATATATATATATATATATATATATATATATATATATATATATATATAATATATATATATATATATATATATATATATATATATAATATATATATATATATATATATATATGTGGGTAACCTGTAGTAATCTGGGAGTATTGATATGTCTGATAGAAGAAGAATGGATATTCGCGGCAGTCGGAAGACACTCTTTCTTCGCATAGTTCTAAGACGACAGGGCTAGCAACCTGGTCCTTTTATGCTTGCAGAACTCCTGGACCAGCATTAGAATCTTATGGCCCAGAGGCACTACCTTCTGAAGAGCTCTGGGAGAATGTGTTTCCAGGCCAAATGGAAGAAGATGCTAGTTCCACTGAAAGGGTGAAACCCTACCTGAGTGTAAAACTCAAGCTAGCATCGGAAACCATTGCGCCCAGAAGCGTTTTTCTAGAGTGCTCTAGGATCAAGAGTTTCTAGGCCAGAAAGAAGAAAATGCTCTAGTCACAGGCGAAAGGCCCTACATGGGAGATGGAATATATAAATATATATATATATATATATATATATATTATATATATATATATATATATATATATATATATATATATATATATATATATATATATATATATTTTATATATATATATATATATATATATATATTATATATATATATATATATATATTTATATATATATTATATATATATATATAATAAATATTATATATATATATATATTATATATATATATATATATATTATATATAAAAATGGAGGATTTATCGATTTTAAATATATATATATATAAATTATATAAGACTAGTGAAAGCGAGAGAGAGAGAGAGAGAGAGAGAGAAATAATTAATTAATACATTGGGAAAATAAAATCGAGTACTGTTAATTAGTAAACTTTGTTTTCTATTAATTTGAATAACATTATTTAATTACAGAAATTAGCAAGTATTCTTATGAATTAATTAAAAAAAAATCAATTTTTGCACGAAGTTCCACCTTATCTTCATCCTCGAGATTCTCCCTGATTAAATCGTTTGTTCTTGAGTAACCATATCTGAGCATGGGTGTTCGTTACGTTTCCTATAGAAAAGGAAACCAAAATCAACTTTATATACACATGAAATCTACGCTTCCTTTCATACAGATTCTCCAGTCATCTGCATAAAAGCTTGAAATATATATTTATTTTCCTTTAAGGTCAATCGAATGCTTTCCCTTGC